>JACGDI010005207.1:93090-114336 GCA_014898725.1 Jacaranda copaia
CAGGGACGTGCTCCTACTAGCATGGTTATCTGGGAAAATAGGGGATTGCGCCACCTAGCAAGTACCGGGATCTGGATAAAAAATGACTCCTAACCCCCTGTCATGAAAAAAGCTAAGTACACTTGATAAGGGTACTTGGGTAAAATCACGCCCACAACAGGCTATAAATACTACAAGCACCACCACGCTTAAGGTAATACCATTTACACTATTCACTGCATACTATCTCTATTCTTCGATCTACTGGAACTAACTTGAGCGTTGGAGTGCCTTAGCCGGGGGCCTCTCGGCTAGTTGACGTGTGTTTTTGGTTGCAGATCTCAAGCCCAAAATAACTTGAATCAACCAGAGTACTTGACCCTCCAACTCTCAGCAGCATCAATATTTATGCATTTATAAGAGTTGAACTTTTTTTTTGAAGGTGTTGAATTTGATATATAATAAATGTGAAATACTGAAACTTTAGCTTAGCTTTTGGCAGTAAATGCTGCATGAACACAAAATTTCAACCCATTGTGAACTTAACCAGTTTCTCAAGTGTTTCAATAATTATCCAAATTCTACCATATTCTTGATATCCTATTCTAGGTTATAAAAAAATAAAATGATTAAGTAGAATCTTTCGGTGATTCAGTTAAAAGAGACTACATCTAATATATTTTAATCGATTTGATTGGATAATACAACAAAACAAAAGTGTCAATGAAGTACATCTTAGTTGATTTTTTTTCTAGTAGTACTTATTTTTAGAGATTCATTATTTTTTGTTCTATACTATATTATTTCTTAGCAAATTCCATTTATCATTAGTTGTAATGACTTTTGTTGTGTGAATTTAGATTTCTATGCTCATGGATAAGAGTTGGATGCAATTGAATAGATCATATCCTTCTTTCAATGAAAGAGTAGAGAAATTTCTTTGATTTGCATTTTCTAGGAAAGAACCATATGAGAAAATTCCTTGTCCATGTTATATATGCAAAAACTTCTATGATCAAACTTGAGAAGTTGTTAGGTATCACTTATTTATAAATGGGATAAAACTAAGTTACACTAACCGAATGTATCATGGAGAAGCTTATGAGGATGATTCAAATGATGAGGAAAATATTGAGAATAATATTTACACAAATGATATGAATGATGATTGCAGTGTTAATGTTATGTAGGAGATGTTAAATAATATTTCAAATGCTTGCTTGGAAGAGAATTCAAATGTAGAAGAAACTTCAACAAGTCTAAGTGCCTCTTTTCCCCTCGGGAGAGTAGATTCATTTCTAAAACTACTAAAATACTCTGAAGAAAATTTGTATAAAGGTCGTGAATCATATTCTAAGTTGTCTTTTCTTGTAAAGTTCTTACATATAAAAATTATAAGTGGTTGTACCAATAAATCTTTTGATATGCTTCTTGAGCTCTTAAAAGATGGCTTTTGAGGTGTGGACATAGATTTTCCTAAGTCATGCTATGAATTAAAAAAGTTGATGTGTGTTTTAGGTTTCAAGTATGAAAAGATTCATTCTTGTTTAAATGATTGTGTATTATTTTCAAAAGAGTATGAGAACCTTGAGAGTTGTCCAAAATGTAGAACATGTAGGTGGAAATATGAACGGTCTAAAAATATACCTCAGAAAGTGTTGCGTTGCCTTTCTTTGAAACCTAGACTAAAAAGGTTATTTGTGAATAAGGATCTAGCTCAAAATATGAGATGGCATAAAGAGAAATTGGTGCATGAGGAGAATGTTTTGAGACATCTTGCTGATTCTGAAGTTTGGCAAGATTTTGACAAAACGTAGCCTTTATTTGCTGATGATCCTCAAAATGTTAGGTTGGGTTTGACATCTGATGGGTTCAATCCTTTTGGTAATATGAGCACTTCCTATAGCATTTAGCCAGTAATTATTGTGCTGTATAATCTCCCACCTTGGATGTGTATGAAAGACCTTTTCTTCATACTTTCTATGCTCATTCTTAGACCTAAGGATCAAAGAAACGATATTGATGTTTACTTACAACTACTAGTAGATGAACTAAATGAGTCGTGGGAAACTAGTATTGTAACATATGATGCTTACAAAGAAGAAAAGTTTGTCTTACGTGCTGCACTGATGTGGACTATTAGTGACTTACCTGTTTATAGTTATTTATTTGGGTGGACCACATCAGGCTACTATGCTTGTCTTGTTTGCATGAGTGAGACTACATGTGAACATTTTCCTAATAGTCGAAAGCATTGCTATATAGGAAATAACTGGTTTTTACCAGTTTGTCACAAGTGGCGAGATGAGATGATAATATTTGATGGCAAGAAGGATCATAGAAGTGCACCTAAAATACTTTCTAGGGTAGAAATTTTTGAGCAATTGAGTACTATTGAACAAGTACAATTTGGTAAAGAGTTAAACTCAACAAAAATGAAAAAGAAAGGCAAAAAAGAGAAACAGGGGTTGTAGGAGAAAGAGGAGGGCAAATGATTCTGCTTGGAAGAAATGAAGCATCTTTTTCGAATTACCATATTGGAAAACTTTAAAGATGCAACACAACTTGGATGTCATGCATATAGAGAAAAATGTTTGTGATAACTTGCTTGGCACATTAATGAACAGTTTTGGAAACACTAGAGATAATAAGAGTGAACGAAGAGATTTGACGAAAAAGGTTTAAATGCTAAATTTGCATTTGCAAGGAGAATGTGAAGATATGCCACTGCCTTCCTATACTTTAACACATGGTGAGAAAAAGATATTATGTGAATTTTTTAGCTTTATTAAGTTTCTTGATGGATTTACATCAAATATTTCGCGATGTGTGAAAGAAAAAGAGTTTATGATCTTTGGCCTTAAAAGCCATGACTGTCATATCCTTTTATAGTGGTTACTTCCACTTGCAACTCATGGTTATTTACATAAGGATATGCATGAGGTATTGCTTGAGCTTAGTGAATTTTTTAGAAAACTATGCTTGAAGACTATATACTTGGATATGTTGGATAAAATGGAAAAATAGATTGCGTTGGCCTTATGTAAACTTGAGCAAATATTTCCCCCTGCATTTTTTGATGTGATGATACATTTGATGATCTACTTGGCTGGTGAAGCCAAGATTGCTAGGCCAATTTAGTACCGCTGGATGTTTCCTTTTGAAAGGTATAATTAAACTTTTCATGATTTGCTTGTTTCTTGATATATTTTTAATGTATATGATATCTCTTAAATCATTAAGATATGTTTACATGTTTCTTTGCAGGAAATTGGGTGTATTCAAAAGATATGTGTGCAACAAGGCCTGTCTCGAAGCATCTATTGCGGAGTAATATATAAATAGTGAATGTTTGTCTTTCTGCTCCATGTATTTACACAATGTTAAGACAAGGTTTAGTCGGATGGAAATAAATTGTGATGTAGGTTAACAGATGGGTAATTTGTCAATATTTGCATGTAAGGGATGCCCATTTGGGGGACCTACATATAGAGAATTATTATATAGATTGGAAAAACATTAATCTTTTTGTGTTGAAAAATTGTGAAGAGATTGAGAAATTTAGAAGGTAATTAGTTTAATTTTTTATTTTTTTTGTTTACAATTAAATTACATAATATTATGATTCGTAAAGATAAAATAGGGTTCTTTTTTAAGAGAAAACATAACACAACTTGAAGCTGAAAGTGGGTTACATGTAGAACAACGACATGATATTCATTTTCCAAGATGGTTCAAGAAGCGTGTGTGTACAATTTTTACTTTTCCAATAATTCTATAATTCCTATTCTAAATTTTAACTTATTTTATCTCTATGAATAAGTTGAGCAATTAGACGACCATGGATTGCTAGTGATGAGTTAATATCTTTAGCCCATGGTCTTGACACTCAAGTGAAACATTACACGGGTTGTAGTGTTAATGGCTTTAGATTCCATACCATAGACCATGAGAATAATAGAAAAACCCAAAATAATGGAGTAGTTGTGGAGGTAGAGCATCATAAGAAAATCATTGACTTCTATGGTGTCCTTGTAGATGTTATTGAGGTTGATTATTTACAAGGGGGTAAGACGGTGTTGATCTTCAAATTTGATTGGTGGAATGTCAATGATTGGTCAGGGATTTAGAAGGATAGAAATTCAAATATAATTAGTGTGAATATCCGTAAAACTTGGTATAAGGACTAGCCATTTGTTTTGGCATATCAAGTGAGGCAAGTTTTCTACATTCAAGATTTGAAGTAGGGAAAAAATTGGTGCATTGTGGAGAAGACACAACCTTGTGGATCATATGATGTTCCTAAGCAAAATTCAATAAAACCAAGTCATCTTGAAAATACTTACCAACATGAGGAACCTAAAGAACCATATTGCTTTCAAGATTAAGTTCAGAACTATCTTTATTTGAGTCACTTAATAATTGTATGATCTAAATTTGGACCATCTTCTTTTTATATTCAGTTTTTATATTAATATGACTATATTTGATTTATGGCTTAATGAGCTAGTGCTATTTAATATGTATATTTGTTGGTTATAGATGCGAGGGCCTGGAAGATGTGCTCCTATGGAACAAAGTGAAGCGTCCTTACCACATGGAGGCTACAATGTCCATCTATATTCAAGTATGGATGAGGAGATTATTAGCAATAGTACTAGTACAAGTAAACTCACTGTTTATCTTTATTTGTTTATGTGAATGCTATTAGTTTTATACTATTGATGTGTTAGCATATATTAGTGTTAAAACCCTAATGTGACCAATTCTTTTGCAGGAAGCAAGAAAAGAGGAAGAACTTGGAATGTGATATTATCTAGAAGAAAAAATGCTAATGTGAAGCTTACAATTGATATACTAGAGGAGGTTAATAGAATTGTAGGCATGAATAGTCAATTTGCAATCACTGAATCAGGTTGTTTGACAAGAAGATTTGCACCTATCCAAGTGACTAAATGGGCTAAAATTGCAAAGAATAGAAAGCTAAGTTTATTAAGGGATTTCAAAGTATGCAAACGTTTTTGATGGGATTTATTTATCCATATTCTTAATTGAATACCTTACTTCATTAAATAATTGATGACGTGTTAATTTATTAACTTGTTAATGATATGTAGGGATCTTTCGATTCTGGAGAAAATATGCATTGTGATGGAGTTACTTTTTCTCAAATGAATACACAATATAGAAATTACCGCCACAAGCTCTACAAGAACTATTTCCTACAAGGCATCACTCCACCACATATAGATCTAGAAGATTGGGAATATCTCTACAAATTATTTTTCCTCAAAAGAGTACCAAGTATTTTAACTCTCATGTATAGTTGAATATTGGCTTGTTAGGAAGATTGAAATATGCTTCTGTTAATTTGGCGAATGGATTTAGTTGTTAGCCTATGTGATAACAATAGTTCTAGTTGTAAATTAATAAATACAATATAAAGAATAAATAACTTGGCATTAATTTATATTCAATAGATATATTTTGCTGTAAACCTGGAGTGTGTATACTGCAAGGATACTTTTTCTTTTTCTTTTTTTTTACCTAATAAATTTATTTTTTCTACTATTTGTATTAGATAGGCTAATCAATCAGTATATCCCACATGACTCCCACATGAATCCCACATTCCTAACCTTCCAATCATTAGATGTTACATAGCTACCTATCCTAACAACTAATAAAAATAATAGAAACCACTTTAAGCAATGGAAAGAGCTTGGAAAATTGTGAGTCTTTGAATCCTGGAAACAACCCTGCTGTAATTAAGCAGATATAGTTATGTAATAAAAGCAAAACAAGAACCCTTTTTGGAAAAACCAATAAACCAGTTTATTCACACCTTTTTCCTCATATTTTCTTGCAACTACAAATTCAGTTCCACATATGTTTACTCTTTCCATGTATAAAGTCTCTCTTCTGGAGCTAGCCTTGAAGGCAAGAATGGTCTAGATTTTTTGGTATGAATACCAATCCTAGAACACATATTTTCTTTTCTTTTTCATTATTTTCTTAACAATTTTCCTTTTGCTTTTCCTTTCCCTTTATCTTTGTCAAACTTTTCCTAGTCCACTGTAACAAACTACCTTTTTTCTTATCTAGTACTTTGCTTTTTCTTTAATTTGTGCCCAATACAAGAATTTGTCAATAGTCCCTTTCCATATCATTTTTTCTCCAACAACCTAAGCTAAGAACATCTAACTGATTGTGTTAATCATCATAAGATGGCTTGTTGTCTGTGTTCTTTCCAGGTCTTAAAAACTTGGCTAGCCTTCTTTGTTCCAAATTTGACCAGGTCTCCAACTCTTTTCTTGAACACATTCTACAAATTTCTATGGCAGAATTTATGTCACAAATTTGAAGAATTCTCCCCATATTCTAACACATGGCTTGAGAGTATATATCCTTTTGTTGCTTGCTATATGTGTATATGGTGAATTCCCAAGTATTAGTTTCTAGAAATACTGGGAAAAAAGAGGATTAAAATGTACATATGTAACATCATAATTTAACTGGTATTGATTATATAAAGTGATGTTTTAACATTTTTGGAAAATAATCCATCTAATATAATAAGATTAAGTCAAGTTTCAAGGATCCAAATTTGTTTTCTGTAATAGTTACTATAACTGTATGGCCAACTAAAAGGCATACAAACATTTAACTTATGAATAAATTAAATGTGATCTTTATTACAACTCTTAGCTTTGGTGTAGAAAATTAGCAAGCACAATACAAAAAATCAAGCTATGCAAGATACACGAATATAGCTAGTACAAAATCCTATGCTCAAAATTGCAAAGAGAGGGTAAGTACAATCCAGTATTTTTCAACAATATAATTAAGTAAAATATCACTATGATTTTTGTATTTATTTCTCTTTGTAGAAAGAAAAGAATGGAGATGTTGTGGGTCCTATTGAATTGTATAAATTAACTCAACATAAATATGATGAAGGGTCTGAGAAAGGGTGTTAAATAAGTGATTGCAAAAGAGAATTATATGAGCTTTCTTATTTTTTTCATTCTATACATGGCACATATATATTATGTTTACATGAGCCTTTTTTGAGTTTGTATTACTTGAAAATGTGTTATTTACATTGTGGTTGACTTTAGTTGTTGTTTGATGTTGTAGACAGATATAGATTCTTATGAAGAAATATGTTGGGTTAATATGTGTTTGTTTTTTATAGGTTAATATAGGTTAATATGTTGGGTTATATATAGCAAAAAACTCTTGTTTTGCAAGGGAAAAACTTCATGAAAATTTTGTATTCTTGAAGCCTTATATTGGTAAGTTGTAATGGTTAGTTCCTAAAGATAGATTTGTTGTGGTGGGGTGGGTATTATAAGTACTACTTGTAAAATTTAGAGAATTTTGTATTTACTTGCTTGGGAATGTGGCATAGTGAAGTTGTTGTGCCATTTAAATGTTGAGGTCCAGCTTCAAGTTTTGTCTCATTGCTGATAAATTACTATTTTTCAAACATCAAAACTTATGTAGAGGATCATAAAGCATAAAAGAAGGCACAAAAAATTAACCTTTCTATATGGTTATTTGGCTTCACAGGTTCTGCTGCCATGTTCACCAAAAGTAGTACATATATAATTTGATTCTCTAAGTTTAGTTTGGTATTTTTTATTGTACTATTTGTTGTATAATAGCAATTTATACTATTTTTTGTACCATAGGCAAAAATGGTGGAGCTCCAAATTGAAAGAGAAACAACAGGGGAAAGTCCAATAAATGAGGAGCAAATTTTTGCTGAAGTTTTAGGATTCAAATATGGTTATATTCATGATAGGGGGCCTGGTCCAAAACCCAATAGATCATTATCAAAGCAAAATTATCGTGGAGAGTTAGATAAGGCAAAGAAAAATGCCAACATAGCTCGAGCAAGAGCTGAGAAAGCTGAGCAACAAGTCTAAGTGTTTTCGAAGCAATTGGAAAACCAAAAGTCTATGGTTGAAGAACTAAAAGAAGGCCTAGTTGCAGCTCAGAAGGCAATGTTAGAAAGTCAAAAGTTCACACATGAGATGATGGCCTTTTTTCAACAATTTCATCAACAATTTTTGTAATTTTTGAATTATTTAGCTATTAACACTTCTTTTGTAATATGTTAGGTTTCCTATAAGGCCAACCCACATTCAACCAAGCAGTCATCCATCTACATATGGGCTTCACAGAACATTCGAAATTCTAATAATGAATTTGATGTATTTGTTCTTCCTTTCTTTGCTTTTACTGTCAAAGCTAATTTCTTGTTTTCTTAAAATTTCTTCTATTTGTATTTTGTATTTAAATAATAATTTTAAATTTGTTACGAGTTTGTAAGTGAATGTAAGCTGTGAGAATTATTCTAAGTAATATTTTTAATTTTGTTACAGGTTTGCCAATGAACTAGGGCTACAAGAATTATTTTAAGAGGTTGCTAGGTACAAGGTGTTAAATTTAGTTTGTGTATCAAATTTATTAAAAACAATAACTATTTTTCTTTTAATAACCATCTTTTAATATGTTTCTTTTAATATGTTGCAGGAATTAAACTGCAACTGATTCTTTTAATATGCTCAAACAAGGTATGGATTTTATTGTGATCTTATAGGTTTTTATCCTTGAAATTAAGGAAAGAAAATTATAAGTGGAATGTGATATGTTTTTAGTTCTTATGATTCAGTCAGTCCATTATCCTTTCCGCCATTCTTATCCTGAGTGTTCTTTAAATACAACCTCAAAAGTTGTTTTTCCTTTCAGATTGTGTTGGGAATGATTGATGCCACTTGGTACTTTTAATAACACTTCCCAAATTTCCAAAATATTAAATTATGAGTTAACTTATCAAGTCAAGTAGTTATGCATTTATATCTTTCCCAAAGGATGATGTGATGAAATATCAATGCGAAAACAATTGATTGGACAAAGTAATAGGAAAATAAAGTCAAATATTCTTCATAGTCTCCTGATACTGCATAATTTAATGGATGCATTTAGATATGTCTAGCTGACGGATAGAGGTTTGCAGATGATATTACTCAAGTGCTCGTCACTTCAGAGCTTAAATCTTTATGCCTTTTCTAGGTAAAAGGACAAATCAAAGCTTTTTCTCTCACATTTGTAGTGGATTACAGTTGGAAATGGATGATCTTTTCTATACCTTACTTTTTATACAGTATTGCAGATGCAACTTACAAGAAAATATCACTTTTGACCCATCTTCAATTTTTAAATCTTTGTGGTTCTTAGGTATGATTAATATTCACAATTATCCACTCAAATAATTAACTTTGTGCCACTGAATCTGCCTTCACTGTAATAAACTAACTCTTGTGTACATGTCAAAAACTGTTTGATGATGGACTTTCTTTTATTGTTAAGTGCAGAAACATGATTTCCTTGAGTTTAACCTAGTATGTGATATATAAGCTGTTGTCATGTTGAAATTTAGTTCAAAAGCCAGTAATCTTCGAAATTTGAAATACCTTTATACTTGTATGCTATGAACAGGTGTATGTAAATCACTGATTGAGGAGTCATAGCGATTATAGAAGGTTGCAGATGTCTTGAAATTTTGAGGTAGAGTATCTATATAATGAACTCAACATCGTTTATTATTTTTAAGGTAGAGTATTTATTGGTTCCTAGTTATGACTTGATTGTTCCACTAACTAGACATATTAGGCATGCAAAAGTTTGTTCAATGACTTTGCTTTTCACCTATCATTTGACCCTCAAATAAGAATATATTATGCATGGAAAGCTAATAAAAAACTAATTAAATCCACACAATTTTTGTTGATTGCAAGCAAAATACATGGTTTGTTCTATTCATATATGTTCCAACTTGTGTGAATGCTTGAAAATTAGCCAAGCTTAACATTTTGTATTTAGCAATAACTCTGGAGATTCCAACTAACTTGTTTTGCATAATGATTCATTCACTTACATTTATTTGCAACTTTTGATACTACAGTTTGTTTGGGGTAGTCCAACTACATAAATGCACAACTTATATAGGGAAAACTTACCATTATTGTATAAATATATTTGTACATGGTAGTTGCAATTTCTTGGTTGATATCTCTTTCCTTTGTTTTGTCTAGGAATATGATAGATAAATATGTAATACTTAGTTGAGTGAAGGCAAATGGACACTAGGATAGTTTGTTTTTATTGTAGATGTTGGTATCCACTCATATAAACTAATTCAATGGATGGGTGTGTAGGAACATGTGTATTGGATATGCTCTCCATTAGTTTGGTGAATATGTGACAAATTTATTTATTCAAAGTTATCATCTTATTTATTCTAAAATTTATTTTGCTCATTTTCAGATAGAAGATGCGAAAGAGCTTGTTGGCATCTACAGTCTAAATGGTCAAGGATACTTTTAAAATTCTTTGAATGATTTGTAGATATGTCAAACATGTTCTAACCAAACCTATGTTTTTTGATATGTTTAGCAAATAATTCAAAATATGATTTTAGTTATTGTGAACATACTACTAAATTTCTTTTATAAATTGGTACTATGATATTCTAGTTTTTGTTAATGATGTTCTTCTACAATTAGCTTAATTGATAAATCTTTAGGATATATATAGGATTGATATGAATGTAGGATATTATGGGATTGGTAAGAATGCAAGATATTGGTGGATTGAAAAAAATACAGCATTGAGAAGGGAAAGGGATTGATGATAAAGTAGGATAAAGCTTGGGAAGGGACTGAGGTATTGCAAAAATGAAAATAGTGACAACATGAATTCTTGTCACTAAATCTAGCACTTTTTTTTTTTTGTGACAACTTATCTCTTTTCACTAAATATAACATGTTTTGTGACAAGAACTTTATCTTTTAGTGATAAATTGTGTTGTCGCTAATTAGATGTGAGTTATTGACAACTTGAGTCTTGCCATTAAACTTAAAAGCTTAAAGTGACAAAACTCTTTTATTGTCACTATAGAGATTTAATGACATAGGTATAGTGACAACATTGTAACAAGAATTTATTGTCGCTAAATTTAATTAGTGACTAGATTTTAATATTTTGTGATAACAAATGTTGTCACTCAAAAGCTTATTTTTTGTAGTGATATACTTATACTCCCTGCTACAAAACTTAATAAGGCCACAGTAGCAATATTTCAGTTATAGCCACGATGTGAAAAAAGTTAAAAAAAATCAATTAAGTAATTTTATAAAGTATATCTAATTAAATTAATATATTACTATTTTCATTAAAAAAACTAATACAAAATTAAAAGACATTTTAAAATAATTTAAAAATCAAAATAAAAAAAAAATTAATTAAATCTATATGAACTAATTTTAGCACTAAAATTTGGGGATGTTAGTTTTATGAAATATTTTTGAGCTTTTAAAGATGATGAAAACTATTAAATTGATGCTTAATTCATATCTAAGTGGTATAATTAGGGATGGATCATTAGTAGAGATTGTTAATCTAAATACTAAAAATTCTTATCATTTATTATTAATTAGTGGCGGTTGTTAAACCCCCATAGTTAAAGTTCCACTAAATACTAAAAACCCCTAATTTAACAAATATGATGTTTAGTAGGGGTTCATAATAACCCCTACAAAAATGTTTATTTTTTGTAGTCCCTGAAAATGTCGGGCAGCGGGGAAGAATTTCAAATTCAACTGTTAGGGAGTTGTATATATAATGGGTAACTCTATATCATGTTCATTTTTGAGAGCATAACTCTAGTAGGATTGTATTTTTGATTGGAGAAAAAATGGTGTGAAATGTTTCCTCAATTCCACACAGTTTAATAACTTACTCCCCATAAAACAATGTATGTGATTATGAACACTGATGAAGATGTGTCCAACATGATTCGCCTATATTTGTGTTTAAAGATGACCTTAGTTGACATAATGGTTGTCCAAAAAAGTGAACCTAGTGAATAAGAAAGGCAAAGTAGCTATACAAGTAGGTAAATACTTCATATCTTTAATTTCGTACTGCCTTTATTATTTAACATACTTGCATTGTCCCAATTTGTACCTATCTGCATTATTAGTCATATGTTGTTGTCTTATAGAATACTTGTTGTTATGTGTTTTAGTACTTTGGTCTTATGTGTTAAATACTAAATATGTTCATTTCAGTATTTGTGCTCTTTTACATTAAATATTAAATATTTGTGTTTTAGTACTTAGGCTTTCTATATTAAATACTAAATTTGTTCATTTCAATACCAAGGTCTTTTACATTAAATATTGGATTCAGTCATTTCAATGCTTGTTTCCTTCATTTAAGTACTTAAATTGTTTATTACAGTACTTACTTATTTTATGTGAAATACTGATATTGTTTACTTAAATGCCTAGTTATCTTGTTGTTGAATACTGAAATTGCTAAGTACTTATGTGCTGATTTTGTAGCACTTTATTAATAATTATTTGACTATGTTATTTTTTTGCAATGAAAACCCATTTAGGAATGAAATAGAGGAGGACATTCCCTCCACAAGTGAGTAACAATATGATTTAGCATTATAAAGGAATTCAATTGATGCTTGGAGTTTTTGCATTCATGGAGAGGGCCAAACATTCCACTATGCTGAAGAGTTTAGAATTAAACTTAAAAATTATGTTGTTGCTACTAGAAGGTCCTTTATATATAAGAAAAATGATTAAAAAAACAATTATAGCAATTTGTAGCAATGATAATTGCCAATGGAGAATATATGCCTCAAGGCATGAAGTTGACAAACTCTTTGGTATTCAAAAATGCAACTTGAAACATACATTTAATGAGGGTAGTCTTCAAATGAAGGGATATCCTAGAATTGATTCTTCTTAGGTTTCTAATGTAGCGAAAGAAAATTTGAGAGGAGAGCCCTGTTACCAACCTATCAATGTGATGAAAGATATTCATAGAGAATTTGGCATAGAAATTCGTTACCATAGAGCATGATCGGGTAAGGTAACAATTATGCATGATACTCATGGGGTAGACAAGGGATCCTTTGATAAGTTGAGATGGTATTGTAGGGCTATGAAGGAAACAAATCCATGAAATATTATGGATTATGATATTAAGCTAGTGAGCCTAAAATTTCAGTGATTATTTATCTATTTCACTACTTGTTTGGCCAGCTTTTTTAGTGGATTCAGACCACTGATTTCTTGGGTGGCACTCACATTAAGAGTATGAAGGATGCTTACTTAGTACTATTACCAAGGATCCCAATGATGATCTATTCATATTAGCATATGTAGTTGTTAATGCTGAAAATAATACAAATTGGGGGTGGTTTTGTTTGAGTTTGAGGAGCATTTTATATTCTCACCATAGTATAGGGTTCAGAAGGTTCACTTTTTTCTCTGACTAACATACTGGGCTTCTTAAAGCTATCCCCATGGTATTTGCTGGTAGTTATCATGCATATTATTTGAGATACTAGGTGGATAACTTCAAAAAACAAGTAAGATTTTATTGTATTTTATTGTACTCTATGTTTTGGTCTAAATTAATGTCCAAGTAATAGTTTAAGAAATGTAATGATCATATAATTTTAATTTCAGGTAATAAGAAAGTACCCCTTTCACAATAAGAAACATTTGGCATTAATTTTCGTGAAAACTGCATATGCTCATATAAGGAAAGAATATACTAGGCATATAAGCAGTATAGTAGAGTCCATGCCTCTTACTAGAGACATCATCATGTAGTCAGTGCCCCAATATTGGGCAAATTCTTTACTTTTGGGTGATAAATGGGGAGTAATAAATAATAATTTGGCATAATGTTGGAATAATTGGGTTAAACCATAATAAGTTATGCCCATTGCATCCATGGTGGATCATATACGCAAACAACTTATGGTTATGATACATGATCAACAAAAAAAGGGTAATAAACTTACTAGAGTATTATGTCCAAAGTAGGAGAAGAAACTAGCAATAAATTATATGGCCTCTCGTATACTAAAGGTTGAGAAATTTAGTGGTTGGAACTTTAAGGCCAGTGATCATGACAAATCCTATTTTGTAGATTTGTAGAGCTAGAGTTGTTCATGTTGGGTATGTCAAGTTAATAGAATACCTTACAAGCATGCTTGCATATGTATTGAGTCTAAGTCACTCTCGATGAATGATTTTATTTATCAATGCTATTGAGTTGAGATGTATCAACAAGAATACAAACTTATACTTAGTCCTATATATACTTTTGACTTGAACACATTCTAAACAGAAGAAGAACCAACCATTTATGCACCTGATGTGAGACCTCAACCAGGTCGTAGGAGGACACAAAGATTTCATCTCAAATTGATTTTTGAGCAGTTAGGTGTAGGCAGTGTGGTGGAAGTGGGCATAACCATCGCGCATACAAAGAAGATATGACTAGCTAGATTAGCTTAACCTCTAGCTTGATCTTGCTAATGTATTTGCTTACCATTATGTTGCATATGTATGCTTGATATACCTTTTTGTCATTACTGTGTAACTAATATTTTTTTTATTTATTATTAATTTATAGGAAGAGAGCGTATTAAAGGGATACAATCAATGTAAGAAGGATTGCACGGTGCTTAGAGGCTAATGACAACTGCTAATTTTTGCTTTTTGAAGGACATGTTAGATTTAGTTTATTTGGACTATTATGTAATAATACTAGTTGACTTTTAGTTGGAATGGTTGGTATTGCATGTAGTGTAATAAATTGTGAGTTTTCTATTAATAATAGTACTGGATATCCCAAGAAAAGTACCCAATTTAGGTATAATTGAACTTTGAAACTGCATTTATGTACTATGGTTATGTATTTATAATCAAGGGTTCTGTACTTGGTTTTTCAAAGAAGGAGTTTAACCTTAATTCAAGCTGTAGTGCAACGCAAGAGTGCAATCACGTGTTGTAATGGTAGGAAAATACAAAGACCCACATCCTACCACTTGTGGTATCATTTCTATTAGTATAAAGCATTGTCGCATGTGGCAAATGAATCAGAATGGTACTCCTCTCCACACTACCAAACTTATCAGCATTAAACGAGTCCTGGGTGTAATGCTTCGTAGTATTACGATCGTTCAATGCCCAAATTAGGCTGATTGGAGAATGATCCCTCATATGCTCAGAATGATACTAAAAATTCAAAAAATAATACCTAGTTTTGGCACTTATGTACTTCAGAATAAGGTTTATGCACTAACTTTGACTATGTTGTGTACTTATGTTAAGGAGTTATGTACTTAATTTGCTTAAAGCCAATTTTAACTTGAATTCGATGTGTGGAACTATGCATTGATGATTCTATAGCATCATATGCATGATATGTTGAATAAATGGTCGTTAGTGCATGTGTTAGAATGGATGGAAATCATTCGTACTAATATGAAACATATACTAATGAGGCAAATGCATCACTCCAACACCTATTTCCTATACCACCAAACATATCATCACTAAATAAGTCTTGGGTGAAATAGTTAGTGTTCTCATGAACATGAAAAGGCCAGATTATGCCAAATGGAGAACGATCCCCTATGTGCACATAATGATATTGAAAATGTGGAAAAATGTACCTAATTTCGACACATATTTATTTGGGAATAGGGTTTATGTACTTAATTTGCATATGTTGTGTACTTGTGGTAGAGGATTATGTACTTTCTTTTTCAAAGTCTGAGTGTGACCTCAATCGACACATGGAACAACACATTGGTGACCCCATAACCTCAAATGCATGATTTTTCGAATATGTGGTTGTGATGATACATTTTTGAATGCTTGGGAACACAAAGACTCACATCCTATCACTTGTAGTGTTATTCTTTCTAGTATGAAGCCCTTATGCAAGAACCAAATGTATCAAAACAACACACCCCCTACACCACCAAACCTATCATCATCAAATAAGTCCCTATAATCATACTTCATTTCTTGATTATTGTGAAATGGGCATATTAGGCAGAATTGAGAACATTATCTCATATGTTGAGAATGATACTAAAAATGTGAAAAAAAAAGTACCTAATTCTGGCACATATGTATTTGGGAACAAGGTTTATATACTCAATTTGTACATGTTGTGTACTTGTGGTCGAAGATTATGTACTTGCTTTTTCAAAGGCTGATTTTGACCTCAATCGATGCACGAAACAACATATTGGTGACCATCTCATAACCTCAAATGTATGAGTTTTTGAATATGTGTTTGTGATAGTGCGTGTTTGAATGCTTGGGAACACAAAGACCCACATTCCATTACTTATGGTATATTCATTTCTACTAATATAAAGCATTGATGCATGAGGTAAATGTGTCACTTCGACGCCCCTCTTCTTCACCATCGAACATATCATCACCAAATGAGTCTAGATGATTATACTTTGTGGTCGGATGATTGTGAAATGCCTATATTAGGCCAAATAGAGAATGTTCCCTCATGCGCTCAGAATGATACTAAAATTCCAAAAAAATACTGAGATTATGTAGTTAGGTACTTCAGTATAGGGTTTATGTACTAACTTTGACTATATTGTGTACTTGTTATTAGGAGTTATGTACTTACTTTGCCCAAAATCAATTTTAACATCAATCCACATATGGAACAACTACAATAGTTACCCTCATAACTTCAAATGCATGATTTGTCGAATATGTGGTCGTTATAGCTCATGTTTAGAATGGATGGGAATTGTTTGTAATAGTATGAAACCCTTATGCATAAGGTAAAAATGTCACTCCAACACCCCTCTTTTACACCACCAAACATATCATCACCAAATGAGTCCAGATGATCATACTTTATGGTCTAATGATCGTGAAATTCCCAGATTAGGCCGAATGGAGAATGTTCCCTCATGTGCTGATAATAATACCAACAATCTAGAAAAATATACCCACTTGGGGACTTATGTACTTGGACTAGAGTTTATGTACTTTGTTTATGTTGTGTACTTGTGGTAAGGGATTTTGTACTCATATTTTGCCTTTTTTTTAATGAACTTGTGTACTAACATCTTCTCATACCAACAATCACACATCTTTTATTTTTTTTTAAGTATTAACATATCTAACCACATCATTCTCATCCATAATACAACTCATATAAATAATCACATATAAACTAATTTATGTTTGGTCACGTATATTACAAATACAAAGAGAAATACTACATTACTAGATATTAGTACTAAGATTATTTTTGAGAATATAGCAAGCTATGCTCTTGTCCTAGGATCGTGGCAGCTATATATGCCTAGTATACTTCAATGGAGCTTAAGTTTGCGTAGTCCCAAAAATCTTTTTGGTTTTTTGCATAGCATTTAGCCCAAAGATAGCAATAAATTCCACAGTCCACTTCGCTAACTTATTGGTGGCAGTAGCCATATTGTAGGTCTTCTTTTCTAGCATCATACCCCAATGAATGCCTTGGATATCTTACTATAAACTTACCTTGCATAGCGTAATAATAATATCATTTATTATATGTTGTGTGCTTGTTTACATGAATAATTTTAAAAGACAAGGAACTTACATAAACTCTTGCTATCGCTGTTTACATAGGGAACCAAGCAGAGTTCATTTGTGCAAACATCTTTGTAGTTGCATAAAAAATCAATAAGAACCAATGAAACTCATACACAATTGGAAAGATAACAAACTGGCACATGGATAGGACATCCATATTTAGTTGCTCAAGCATCTTTTGTGAACTAGCATTTATTTCCTCAAGAATCATTGGATATTGTTGTAGCTTTACTGTACGTTTCTTGTTCATCATCTCCTCTTATAAAATGGTCAGGTGCATCCCAAATAATGACACTTCAAAACAAGTCAACATTATTAGTTAAGAAAACCTTAAAATTCTTAATATCTATTCTCACAAGTATAAGGTAATTATTACGCCAAATTGGGTTGACATAAAAACAAATCAATAATATTTTATTATATTTTATGAATGTCATTGTGCCCTCTATAATCTTTTCTTGATCAAAATTTACTTAAGCGAATTCTAAAACCTTCAACAACAACATCTCCATACACAATGATATCACCTTATAGCATATGTATAATTTGCATTAAAATAAAAACAAGGGGCAATATTCTTTCTCAGTATTTTCAGTATTTAAAAACTAACTTGCAGTACTCTTTGGTCATACTTCTGGCACTTTTACAAAGAAATTAAGTACTAAACATCAAACATAATTGTATTGAAACTCATTTCTTCAGCACCAGTCTTCCTCTTTTCAATATATTAAGCTATTTCTTCAGCATCATTAATGTTGTTGTACCTTGGCTAACCTCTGCAACATTTTTCTTTGAGGCCTCACTATCTCTGCCACGTCTCTTTAGTGGTGTGGAGTGGAGTGGTGTGATAAATCTACATCTTTTCTTTTTTTTTCTTCCGATCATCTTGTGTTCTCATTTCTCAGACAATAGAAGAGGTATATCATGCTTCTTCTTGCTTTTTTCTTTATGTGGAATATCATCTTCCTATTCTTTATCCTCCTCAACATTAGCAACAACATCACCATCATGACCATTATAACCATCACCACCACCACCTGGAGTCTCAAATTCATCAACAATAAACTCCAAGTGTAGTTTGTCATTACTATCTTGAACACCTGTAACACCAATAATGTCCTTTTTTTTCATATTTCTTATCTTCATTCTCTTTCTCCTCTTTAGCTGTCCTCTTCTCATTGCCTACATTTGCTTTTTCTCCGAAATTTCAATTCTATGCTTTAGTAGTTCCACGTTTTCATTTTTTTGCCTCAACTAATCTTCCAAACTTAAAACATCATAGCTTGACACAATAGGAACTTGTACGAAACACACAAAATTATTAATGTAATAACAAAGTAAACTTCAGGTAGTAATCATGTGCATCTAAATAATTACATGCATTGTAGTAATGAGTTTCTCCTCCTCAGGAAAAGGATGGACAGTTGCAATCTATTACAATGGGAATTTACATATTTTTTTCAAACGTCAAACTTATAGGGAGTCATTCTAAACATATACAATAAACTCCTGCCTTTTTCCTTTTAATTTGCTTAAAAGCTTTCTTGACATTAGCCACATTCTTGAGAATTTTTCTGTTAGCCCACCGAAAGAATTGAGGGCATGCATGCAAGCATTTTGTTTTCCCTAAAGAAGGAATGTGCTCATGCAGCTGTTCCTGTCATTCATAAAGGAAAAAATTACATTTACTTACAGTAACTGAAAAAAATTTGATAATTTAAAGCTTCAAAGACACTCGCCATAAGACCAAATATACAATCATCAAAATATTTTTTCCTGTGCACCTACTCCGTATCACCTCCCATGTGATTTCCTATAAAATTGTATATAACTTCCCCTTATGCATACAACCTAATACAAGATAGATCATCAATGTAAGGGATGACAAAATAAGGTGTGCAGTAGTTGCTTATTGAAAATAAAATACGATTAAAAACAAAAGGTATATACAACCTAACAAAATCTTCAATATCTTCATCAGTATGTCAATCTACATATTCTTGTAACCTTTCAAATATTTTTTCACAGTTAACATTCAATTTTTTTTTCAAAAACAAGCAATAAACAATGTTTGAGTTCATCTTCAGATCAACATTGATAGGTTGCCCCTCATGAACCCCAACACTAAACAAAACTCTCAATCCTAAAAAGGAATTTTGACGTCTTCACTAAAGACAAATGAAGTTGTTCATACATTGAATTGTTTAATGATTGCTTGTGCTCTACTAAAACTATAATAGTTCAACTGTGGCGTATTTTCAAATATATGGAATTTGATTTGTTTAAGGGCATGTCTGTGTCGGAACCCAATTTTAGGTTCCAATTCCTTCATTGTAGTACAAAAATATCTTGGGAAGCAATGACTGTATGCTTATAATTCCATCGCTGCAAATACAAAAATCATGTAAATAAATACTTTAAACATCTCCATACATACTTACATTTAAGGTTGTCATACTTAAAATGTAAACATAAATACTAAAAAATAGTACTTTTGTACCAAATATACATGGACACAGTACTCAATAAATTAATGCTATGTTTTTCTTCATAAACAATAACAAACAGCTAAACATGCTATAAATCTTTCAAATTTTAAATCATATTTTGAATATAAGCTCTGTAATTGAGCTATTGAGCTGCCAACATATCATATATTAGTTGTATTGTGAATCAACTCAATCATTACAAAATTTAGCTATTGTTTAACTAAAAACAACATTCCTAATAATTAAAATAGAAAATTGAAGTACAAATTAGACTAAATCAGTTTTCAACAACAAAATATTAGGGCTTATGAATATTATTGATTTTAGTACACAAAATACTACCTAAAGTACAAAAAACATAAACTCAAGTATGTTTTCATCTCAAATGCGTATATAAATATAGGTTTCAGGTATATTTCACTAATATATCACAAATGTACATACAGACCCAGCATTTTACTTGAAAAATATCTTATATAATATAAGGGAAACTGCAAAATGAAACAAAACCAATGGAAGAAGAGAAGAAGATGAAAACCCAAACAGGAATGCTTTAGACATTAGGTGAGAGTCTTTAGAATATAGTCCACAGTGAACGCGTGCGTCAGTCAAAGAGAGAAATTGGAGGGAATGGAGAGAGAATCGATGGATGGTTTAAAGAAAAAGGAAGAGAAAATGAGTCAAAAATGTAGAGGCGATTTCCAATAGAGGGATACAATTTCTAGTAAGAAAAGCTGGCCTCCCATTCTTGGTAGTTTTGTGTTCAAGTGGAGGTCAATGTGATAATTTTATAGATATCGGGGAGTGATTGCTAAATTAAAAGTGAGAATGGGGAGTTAAGCCTAAATTATTTTATGTGGGGACTAAATCCTAAATATAATGTGAGTTTGGGGATTTTTGGCCAATTAACTGTAAATATAACTAATATATTTTTTAATTAATAAGTAAATTTAATTAATTTATAGGGTGAATTACATCCATATCTCCTGAGATTTGACATAATTATCAAAAAACCCTTATTATTTTAAAATTACATCCCCCTCGAATTTTCAAACTAAATTACATTGTTGATGGAAAGTGTAAAATGATCAAAATTCCCTTCCATTAAAAATTAAAAAAAAAGAAAAATAAAAAAATTGATAGAAATATCAAAAGACATAAATACTCTTGAACCTATTTGTAATATTTTTAAAGTTATGAGGGTTTATTTGAAATAATTTTATCACCATCAATTTTTTAAAAATATATTTATATATTTA
>JACGDI010005208.1:0-15799 GCA_014898725.1 Jacaranda copaia
CTCAATAGTTCACAGTTGATTGTTGGAAATGATTGATAGCTAATTACTAATTTATTCTTTATAATTGATATTCTTAACATATAATCCACAAAAATATATAATTCAAAAATAACATATATATAATCCACGAAACTATTCCAGTTAAGAACGCAAAACTTTTTTTTTTGTCATGGATTTTAGGATACTTTTTAGGTGTCACTGAAATAGAAGTAAATAGCGTGAATTTATAATTTGAGAACGCATCTATGTAGAGAATTTACTTTAGACAATGTATAATTTACTTCCGTTTATTGTCATCAATGGGAATATTTAGGCTATGTTTGGTTGCAAATTGCTAAAAAAATTTCCAACTCCCAAAATATAAATAGATGTACTATCACATTCCTCAATTCTACCATCCAAAATACACCCCAAAATGCCCAAAATATTCTCTCAATTCAATTTCTACCCATTCCCCAATGTCTAGCCCTCTCATTTTTTGTCCCTATATCCAATCTATATATATACACACATACATAAATTATTTTAAAATATCAATTTCATCCTACCAACTTAACAAAAAAATTATTAATGTAACATTTTATCTTTTCTCAAAACATAATCAAACAAATAATTTTCTCTTAATACATTCACCACCTCCTACCCAAAATAGAAACAAACAATCATTATATTCCCCATCCCCGCTTCCCAAAACCATTTTGCTAAAATGCTTCAATTTGCAACCAAACATAACCATACAGTCTAGGGCTTATGCTTTGTGCCATTATGTGTGATGGTCTATTTTAATATTTTAGATTGCTTTTGTTGTAGTTTTATTAATATAACCTTACATATGGATACATAATATAGCCTCTTACTTTTAATCAAAAGTTGTGCAATAGAGTTTCGAAAAAGAACTGTTTGGCTATGAACTTTTATAGGTATTCGCATTGGATTAACTTCCTAATCTCATTCTTTAAGTGAAGATATTTGCGTGTGCCTCTATCACAAATGCCGCCTTATTGTTTGGTTATGAACTCCTTTTAATATTCGCATTGGATTAACTTCCTAATCTCATTCTTCAAGCGAAGGTGTTCATTTGCTTGTGCTGACAATATTCTTTTGAATTCTATTGCTTAAGGCCATGTTGCTCGAAAATAACTAGTGTTTTGGCCCATGGTGCGTTATGATGGGTACACCTCATGAATCTTGTAGGGGGGATATGTATGTGCTCCTTGCTTTTCTAGTCTTCCATTTGTAGT
Organism: Jacaranda copaia; assembly: GCA_014898725.1. Taxonomy (NCBI): domain Eukaryota; kingdom Viridiplantae; phylum Streptophyta; class Magnoliopsida; order Lamiales; family Bignoniaceae; genus Jacaranda; species Jacaranda copaia. The sequence continues at coordinate 1,242 of JACGDI010005208.1, forward strand.
TCTATTTGTTGTTTTCTTAATACAGATGTGCTTCTTAGCCTAAACTAGGAGCTCTTCCAAAGGAGCCGGGGAAGCATTAATTCAGCTACTCCAAGCAAGTTATGGTGCTAGTTATCAAACTAAGTAAGAGTGCATTTTACCAAGGTTATCTAGAAGATTTTATGGTTGCCCAAACGCTCATATGCATCCCCAGCTCCATTACATTTTGGAAGGTAGGACACCTTAACGCCATGGAGGAACGACTTAGCAAGGATGTCAAAGCAGAATGCTATGCCTGAGAGGAACAAATGTAAAGGGAAGGTACTCTTTGTTATCTTTAATTGTATGCTAAGGCACAATAGTTTATGGGATGCTTCAATGATGTTAATAATTCACCATCCTGAGTTAGGGGTTTGAAAAGTAGCCTAGTTGCCCATTGATGAGATGGATGAGGGGCTCAACTTTACGCGTTTGTTCTAGCTTCTGCACACTTTGCTTTGGCTTTGAGGAGGGTTCTTTGGTTTTGGGAAAAGATTGAGGGTCCCTCAATTGCATATGCTTGGTGGCCTATTAGGAGACTGCCTTAGTAACTGCTCAAGCAGAGGCTTCTTAATTAGAGGTAACAGAGCCTCTTGCATAATCTATAAGATAGGGCCTTCAAGAGATAGGTCTCGGGGCATAAATGGATTCTCTAATATTGGTAGTGTCGTAGAAAATCTCTCTATTCTCTAACAAAACAAACAAAATTCTTGAACTTTTTTTATTTTACTTATTCTATAATATTAAATAATATACATATCTAAAATATATAATAAATTTAATTGAATTTATTTGTTAATTAAGATACAAATTAAAAAATAAAAATAAAATTTAAATTATCATCCTAACAGTATAATTTTAATAATTTTTTAATATCCTCAATGATGTTAAAAAAGCATCTTTAAAATAATTTAATAAATTTATTTAATAACTCAAATAAATTAAATACAAAATTTAAAAAATATAAACATAAATTTATCATTTTTTTAACAATATAATTTAATAAGTTTAAATATATACTTATAATATTAAAATAATAAATATACGTAAAATAATTGAATCAATTTTATATATTAACTAAAAATAAAATAAATAAAAAATTAAAAATAAAATAACAAAAACAAAACAAAAAGGGAAAAATTTTCTTCTTCCCCTATAACCACCTCCACGGCCTAATTTGCCAGGGCCCCAAGCCTCACCCTCCCCCTCCCCCTTTCCCTTGCCGTAGTCGGACTAACCGTGGCCAGCGGCCGCTTGGCCAGGTTGGCGGCTAGCAACTAGCTAGGTCACGGCGGATCCCACTAGGTGGCCATGGCCATGGCCAATGAATTTTGATGGGTTTGTGGGTGGGTTATGTATTTATATATATGTATTTTTTTGAGAAAAAGTGGGATATAGATATATGTATATATGTGTGTGTCTTTAATACACATGTATTGTTGCTATATAATATAAGCATGGATACGTGTGTGGTGTGTGCACCTATTTATTAGCATTTTTTTTGAATTTTTTTGGGTAGTAAATTTTCCAACATGTGCATTTAGTGGTTGTACTTTTTCTTTGTTGGGTTGTGAGCTCGACTGTCTTGTTATGAGTAGAATTTTTTTTATCTTTTCTTTTTCTGAAATATATTAAGCGCTTTGGTGGGTTGTGCACTATATTATTTCTCTTGAACCTTTATAGGTCTTTTCATGGGGGAAAGGGATGCACCCCTCGTATTATTTCCGCTTCTTCACAAAACGATGTCATTTTATTATTATGTTTTATAAAGTTGTGCGTTTGCTTGGATAGTTGCTCAATTATTTGTCTTTTCGTAAAAAGATTAGAAGAAAACATAAATTTATTAGGCTATGTTTGATTACATTATTTTAAAATAATTTTATTTTGAAAGAATATAATCAAATATATGTTTTTCTTTTTTTCTAAAATGATTAAATTATTTTTGCAATTTAACTGATAAATGATCAAAAATCTCATATTTTTTATATCACAATCATCAACATCATATATACATATATTTGCATATCACAATATTTTATTACTATATTATAATAAAAAATATTATTAAAATTCATTTACACATTCAAAACTCAATAAAAAAATATTGAATTGACTGCTACAGTAAAATTTGTCTCCTTCCAAAACAACAAAAATATATTAATTTAATTGCTACAATAGAATTTATTTTTTCCAAAACATAAATAAAAATCCCAAATTTTTTTAAAATAATATTTTTAGTATTATTCAATTTTAAAAAATATACATCTCATTCTTCAATACAAATTTTATATTTTTCAATTCCGCTTCAAAAAATTATTCTCCCAAAATTTGTAATTCAAAATATAAATAATTTTTACCTTAATTTTTTATTAACTGAAAAAAGAGAAGACAAGACATATTCGAAAAGGCTACGCACCTCACTGAAAAGCCTACCCCACACCAGTCGCCACGATTTTCCTTCTCCTTACCTCTTCATTCAATTTAGTTAAGATCGCTGGAGGTGGAAATGCAGCATCCGGCTCCCACTTTCTTCTTCATTCAATTTGCCAGGTAACTCTTCTTCTTCTTTCAAGTTTCACTTTTTTTTATATATAAAGAGTTTCCTGTATGCTTTCGATGGTAGTTGACAACATTTGAGGGAAGAAGATGAGACGATTTTCTATGGAAATTTTGTATGGCACTCAGCAATTACGCTTGGAGTGGTTGTTCTCCAAATATGAAAGAGTTGTTGGAAGTAGGTACCAGGTATTGAAGCAGCGCACCCTACTCTTCGCTTTTTTAATTTTCTTTGGTTTTTGCCTTTTTCTCTCTTTCGGTTGAGTTGTTACTGTTTATAGTGATAGCTGCGATGTCGCCGTCGATGCTGATGTGTGCCGCCTCATGCAATACAATCTCGTAGTGCGGTTTGGTGAAGAGATGAAAATAATTTTATCTGTCGAGTTTTGTGCATTAATTTCTTTCTCTTCTGAAATTACGATTAGATCATCGTGGTCAGAGGTTGAGGTGTGGGAAGATCTACAAAATATCAATAAGTTTAGAAGATTAAACAATCGGCCGGCTTCGTGAATTAGAGGATGGATTCAAGATCTAAGGTATTCTCTTGTTTGGGTCTTCTCTTTTTTAGTTTCTACGTTGGGAGCTGGAACTCTTCGATTCTCTTTTTTGGTGTATGAGAGTTTCTCTTCAGTATCTTGTAATGGATTTTTAAAAGGAAAGGGATTTTCTTGGATTTGTATTTTTTTCTATTAAATTAGGCAGAGGTGGAGGCCATACGTGCTGTCTATGAACTGTAAAGCAGTGGAAACTTGATATTGTGTGGAAATAATTGCAAAGTAACAGTAGTTTTAGTTATAGTAGATTAACTCAAGTGGTTGTAGTAGTGGTAATAATGATAGGACAAAAATGACTATTTAAATGCTTTGAAATGTATGTAATCCAACTCAATTTTCCAAGTGTATCACAACTCAATTGCCTGAAGAAATTAATGAATCAAATGGGCTGTGGCCTTATGAGGTTGTACTGTGTCTGTGAAAATGACATTTAGTTTGCTTTACATGACTCATAAGTAGAAGATTGAGATAAATTTGCTTCTGCAATGGTAAAAGGTATTTGTTGGTGCTGTCTTGAATCTATCGGAGCTTTGACGGTGGCAGGCAATATTAATTGTGCAACATTTTAGTGGCTACTTAGTATGTTAATTTGAAACAAATTCCAAGTTTTGTTTGTTCGCTGTGTTTTGGTAGATGGAATTAAGATCAGAATAAGCTATTTATTAAAAGATGTGATAAGCTAGGATTGGCTTCTTTAGATCAGAGCATGGCATATTCTAGTACTCTGGAAATCAGATAGTATAGATGATGGATGGTGTTTTGTAATTTTAAATTAGATTTTGTAGCCTAAATTATAGATGGGATAAATGCATTACAACGAGCTCATAACATAAAGGGAAATTTTTCTGTTTCTTTTCCCTAATGAAAGGAGTATTGAAATAATGATCCAAATTTAGGAAATCAAAATTGTTGCTCGAAGATTTGAAGTGACAATATCAATTTTATGATATTTTTGGAGGTTGATTGCTCTTTAGTTACTATTGGATAAATTGCATATTGTCTCTATTCATAAGCAATTTATTTTTCAAGTTTGTTATCATAGTTGTGCTATATTTTTATATTCAAACTTAATAATATGTCCTGCATTGATCTGCTTTGGGTTGGTCTTCTCAAAATCCTTACGTGCTTAATTTGTCCATTGACAAATTTGATATGGCCTTGAATTGTGATTTGCATATGCATACCTTAGATTTAAGTTTGAATTGAAAAGTTGAAGTTTTGGTAGTTTTTGGTTCAATTTTTACTGTTTCTAAAGTGCTGAAATAAGTTTGCTGTTTGTGAAAGTGTGCACAACAACATATTATGTCGTATGAAGTTTGTTGTTCATTCTTTCTGTGCTGAAATGTTTGTTGGAAGGAGTAATTGAACCTTCAATTATTCACTTGTTATTCCTGAAAATTTTGCTGGAATGAGGATTTGGTCCTCAAACATATCTGAAAAGTGTTTATTATTAAAAAATCACCGAAATGAGGTGTCTTTCCTTCATCAAGTGGGGACCAATTTTTTTTTTTTTTTTGAAAAGCCACTGGAATGGTGACTCAATCCTGGAGGAATAGCCTGAAATCTAAATTCTAAATAGAAGGTGTCTGGCTTTGGCTAAATTATGAACTTGGAAAGTGCTTTGGACCAGTCACCATTCTATGCCGAGTTGACCTTGGCTTTTGTGGGTTTGACAACAATAGGGCAGATTCACTTGATATTAATTTATTTTGATGTCTTATCTGTTTTCCTTTCTCAGGGGAGATTATATTAACGTTTTTTTGTATAAAGGAGTCTATAAATCCCAAATTATTTCAATCTCCTGTATTCTCTTTTGGATTATTAATATACAAGTCCGCCTTCAGCGATTTAAAAAAAAAAAAGTCTTTGGAATTTACAATAAAGAAAAAAAAGGTTGCTCAAATCGACAACACAATATTAAGTGTCTTTGCTTAGTCTTTTAATCAGTATTATTTACCGCAATTACTTAATATTCTTTTTTTCTCTGTTTGTTTATTTTATTTTACCTCTAATATGATTTTATTTCCTCAATTAGTTTAGAAAGATGCAAGTGATAACATCTGGACATTAGGTACGCATTTCCTAGTAAAAATTAGTGACATTATTCAAGTTTTTTTTTCCAAAATACACTGATAATTTATGTCTTTTTATAAGAAGTTTCCCTTGGAAACCGAAAGGGACTTCATTTTATTGAACTATAGATTGCATTAAACAATTTTAGCTGTAAACATTCTATAGGCAAAGGTGGCTTTGGAAATGTCTACAAGGGATATTTGCAGGATAGAACCATTATGGGTGTAAAAAGGCTTAAAGACGTCAGCATTAGGTAGGGGGAGAGATTTTCAAACAGAAGTTGAGGTGACCAGCCAGGCAATTCATCACATCCTCCTAAGACTATATGGCTTCTGTTTGATAGCAATAGAAAAGCTTTTGGTCTACTCCTATATGTTGAATGGAAGTGTTGCTTACCACAATACCTCTGTTATATGTAAAAGCTGAGTTTTGAGTATAATTTTCTGTGGAAAAAACAATTGGTGTTGGTCTTTTCTTCACTTCTTTTCTCACTTTTTCACCATAAATAAGCTTGAATGATAGTTTCTCATAGTGTGAGCTGCATAATATAAGCTCTCCACTTGTTATACAAATTTTGGTGCAGGTTTTGAGTTTTTCAGCTTTCATTTATCAGTGACTGTCACTACATATTATTTTAATTTGTCCAATTTGCTGTTTTCAGGTCCTTTAGGGATCACGCTGAAAAAAGAGGGATGGAGGGAGCTCTGTTGGCTGTTTGTCCACATTAACCACTAGACATGCAAATATGTTGGATACTTTGAAAAAATATCTATGGATGGTGACATGATCTCGGAGACCATTAGCTGTCAGTAATATTAGGGTGCCATCAGATATCATTTCTTTTGAAGGATGGATTGGTTTCTATAAGGTTCTGTTCGAGATTTCATTTTTGGTGGTATATTTTTCTCAAGCTGGTATTTTTACGCCAAGAGATGCTGTACTAGAAGGCTGTTGGAATTGGATCCCGGTGTATACTCATCACTTATTGGTTGTCCATTTACATTTGCATGGTCAATTAATCTCAGATTTAGCATGAAAGATTTACTTCCTACCATTGCTATGGGTACAATTGTGTTTCCTATTTGTGAGCATTTTCATTTTAAAACCTTAGTTTTCTAGCTTAAACGCTTACTCCCGTCAATCTCTGATGTAGTGTAGGTGAGTGAAGAATTGTTAAGTATTTACCAATTCTGGAAAATATGAAATCGTTATTGATAACTCTTTACTAGATGTAAAAACATGAAGCTTGTTCTTTTTGTCTATTGATAATTTTTTAGTACATTTGCTAGACTATCTACTTAGAATAATAATTTGCACTTTCTTAACTTGTCATGGTTTCTGGTTTTTCAAAAGTACCTGCTTCTTTACTTGAAGTATGACTGTAAGTATACTAATATATAATGTAGCAGAAATTGCCTCATTTAAATATCTCGCAATAAGTCTATCAAGTTTCTACCGTTTCATATTTGATAGAACCTAGCATTTTCTTTTGATTTAGCAGATCTTAGCTATCTTAAACCTAATGACTAAAGTTGCTAATTAAATTTGCATTTGTGTGTGTAATTTTAATTTGTTTATAGAAGCATCTCATTTGTTTTAATTGTATCATTGGATACAACTTCGCTAGGTGAAAGGAACATATTTTGCTGATTGAAAAGACTAGAGAACTGAGAAAAGTCATTTTAAATTCTGTTACTAATGATTTCTACCTTTTATGATCGGTAAAACCTGCCCATAAACTTCTGTACCATGTGAAATATTGGCTAGATGGTATAGTTCTTGCTCTGACATTCTACCCTTGAGCAGATTCCCATCAATCTTAATTTGATATTCACTTTTTTCTTGACTTGTTCAATAGAGTGATCATTCCATATGATGAAGAAATTCAACCAAATTATATTATGTGATAAATACACAGATATAGACTACTTTGTGGTTTACATTTACCAAACACAATGCCCATTATTCTTAACACCCAATGAAACTTCAATGTAAATCATAAAATTAAACAACACGGCCTGGGTTACAGAACCTTTAGCTATAATTATTAGTTAGCATAGTTATAGCAAGATACTAATAACTCAACGAGAAATTCAATAGAAAGCCGTGGAATTGGCCTATTTTTTGTGCGTACCAATTGAAGTTTTTTGAGAATCTAAGCCAAAGATCACCATTAAACCCGGAAACATTTCTAATGGGCGTTCCGAGCTTGTCCAACGGCTAGACCCTGGATAAGCATTGTTGGTGAAGTTGGCATATAATGCAGAACTTTCTAGGTGTTAGCTCTTGAGTCACACCATATTGGCGGATAGAATATCTACTCATCAATCTTGAGCTTTCATACAAAGGTCTTTGTTTTGGGGCACTGTGCGACCCAAGTTCATGTATTAGATGTATATTCAAGAGTGCTTGGGGCGTTTGTTAGTAGCATCTATATGAGAACAATATCTAAGATAGTTTATTATGCTTCAGATATGAAAATGCAGATATCGGTACTTGAACTAGATTTACACAAACTCTTGCCATATCTTTTAATATGGCTTCTGTCTGAGGTGTATGCTTTCTATGTGGCAGTCTTTCACCTGTCTTCCATGATTCTATGGTTATAAATGCAATTTTTTATTCTTCTGAATCCATCTTGAGATGTGATTTTATTTTATTTTTTAACTAACATAATATATTATGTGATTTTATTTTATTTTTCAATTAAGATAATAGATTTAGTAGAGTTTCCTCTTTTGATCAAATTGATAGATGATGAACATTAAATAGAATTTATACCATGCTAAAGTGTACTATTTCCCGCTGTAACTGTAAAACTCTTGGATTTATTTGTATTCTTAGCTCTCATAGTGATAGAGGTTGAAAAGAAACATTTGACTGAATGTAGACAAATGACTGCAACAGAAAACTGAAATTTTATTGGAGTAAAATGTGCAAGAATCTCAACACAGATTTCAACCAATAAATGAGTCCGTATCGAGTGGACAAAGCTCCGAATGAAAATTACAATAGCAATTTTTCAATGCTTCTAATACTAATCCTAAACAAATTTTATACTAAAGCAACATAACTAAAACATCTAAAAATAAGGAAATGGTGGATGTAGTGGTGGACTGATGTAGCGGACGCCTGTGGCAGTTGAGAAAATCATGGCAGATCTTGGACCAATTATTTCAGGTCCCATTGTGAAAGACCCAGCAGCTGGGCCAGTTGGACTTGGTCAACTTTTATCTAATCCACTCCATGAGACTTTCTGCTAGAATAGGTGCGCGAAGGTAGACTCTTATCAGTTCACCCCCCTAGAAAAATGCCTTGTCCTCAAGGCAGAAAGAAGGAAGTTGATTAGCAATTAAGTCGTAGTCCTCCCAGGTAGCTTCTTCATTCGGTCATCCAGCCCATTGGACCAAAAGTTCAATTGATTGTACTCCAGAATTTTTAACCCATCTGTAAGTAAGAATTTTAGCAAGATGCAAGTTGCCAATCAGCAGTAAGGGGAAGCTCAGCAACTGGATCGATTGGAGAGAGACCATGAGCAAGGCGCAATAAGGATACATGGAAAATGGGGTGCACACTGGAAGATTCTGGCAGCTCCAACTCATATGCTACAAGTACACAATGAATAATTTTATAAGGACAAAAAAATCGATGAGAAAGTTTTTCATACCATCGCTCAGCTAAGGAATGTTGATGACATGGTTGGATTCTTAGGAAAACCACATCTCCCACATTAAAAGAATGCTTCCTTCGCTTTGAATCTGCTTGTGCATTCATGTGAGATCGAGCCTTCAAAAGATTCTCACGTTGAATTTTCAACGTAGCATCCCGAGTCAAGAGTTGTTCTTTTAAGTTGGCAATATGAGTTTCACCTTTGACAAATGGGTGAAGAGCTGGAGGGTCCCTGCCATACAGTATCCTAAAAAGAGTAGAGCCAGTGGGGGGATGAAAACCAGTATTGAAAGAATATTCTGTCCAACATAGAAATTTACTCCAAGAATGTGGTTGCTCATGCACAAAGCATCGCAAATAAGCCTCTAAACAACGATTGACTACTTCAGTCTGACCAACAGATTCCGAATGATAAGATGTTCCCATATGAAGATGAGTATCACTAAGTCAAAACAATTCTTTCCATAATGCACTCGTAAAAATAACATCACAATCAGAAATGATAGAGCGAGGAATACCATGAGTCGGACAATTTCTTTACAAAATACTCTAGCTATATGCTTTGCCGTATGAGGGCGAGATAAAGCCATAAAATGACTGTACTTCCTCAACCGATCAACCACAACCAAAATAATATCAATTCCTGCCGACTTGGGAAGGCCAATGATGAAATCGAGAGAATTGTCTTCCCAAACCTGTGTTGGAACAGGCAGCGGCTGCAAAAGACCAGCAGGGGTGAGGGTCTGATACTTGTTCTGCTGATAAATTAAACAATTCTGCACAAACATCTTCACATCCTGTTTCATTTGAGGCCAGAAAAAATTAGATAAAAGGCATTTGAGTGTTTTCAAATACCCTCCATGTCCACCCATGGGCGTCTCATATGTCTCTGCCAACAATTTTTGACGCAAAGTTGGATGCTTTGGAATAACCAACCAACCCTTGTAAAAGAGCTTGTTGTCTACCAAATGGAAATCCTGACTAGTCAGGGTTCTTGCTTGAGAGATGTCACTATTTCTCGTGTATATGCATCTTTCTGCAAGGCATCTTGAAGATCCATAAATACCATTGAGGTCAGCATGGTAAGATGGAAGAAATTAACATGTTGAGGACGTCGTGATAAAGCATCTGCACCCCTATTCTCTTTTCCAGCCTTATAAATGATAGTAAAGTCAAATGGGACCAATTTCATGAAAAGGCGCTGCTGTTCATTTGTGGTAATTCTTCGATTGAGCAAGTGCTTCAAGCTGCAATGGTCAATTTTGACAAAGAAACGATGTCCCAACAAATAATGCTTCCATTTTTGTAAAGTAAATACCAAAGCTAAGAGCACTTGATCATAAGTAGATTTATATCTATTAAAGAAGGAAAAGCCCTTACTAAAATAAGCAATGGGCTAATCTGATTGCAACAATATAGTTCCCACTCCTCCAATCGAGACATCACACTCAATTGAAAAAGGCTTGCTAAAATTGGGTAATTGTAGCACCGAAACAATAGCTAGTGCATCTTGGAGGTTCCGAAAAGTTGATTCTGCTTTGGATGTCCATTTGAAACCATTCTTTTTTGTCAAATCTGTGAGTGGTCTGGCAACCAACCCATAATTATGAACAAATTGCCAGTGATATCCTATCAAACCCAGAAATCCATGAAGTTCCTTGACATTACTTGGCATTGGCCATTCAAGAATAGCTTTGATCTTCTCCTAATCTACACTAACACCCTCTTTAGAAATCATGTGTCCTAAAAAATTTACCTACAATTGCCCAAATAAGCACTTCCTTGCATTTGCATAATAAGAATTGATCTAAAAAAGTTTGAGGGTAATTTTTAAATGGGTGTTATGTTGTTTGGGGTTAGGACTGTATACTAAGATGCCATCAAAGAATGCAAAGATAAATTTTCGAAGAAAATGGTGAAAAAGGTCATGTATGGCTACTTGAAAAGTGGACGTTGTATTGGTTAAACCGAAGGGCATGGCAATAAACTCATAGTGACCTGAATGAGTTCGGAAAGTAGTTTTGTGGATATCTTCTGGTTTAACTCTCATCTGGTGATGCCCAGAATGCAAATCTATTTTAAAAAAGACAGAGGCCCCATGCAGTTCATCCAAAAGTTCATCTGTGTTATGAATGGGATATTTGTTTGGGACAGTGATTTGATTTAAGCCCCTGTAATCAACACAAAAACACCAAGTCTCATATTTTTTTCTAACCAACAGGGCTAGATTGACAAATAGACTAAAACTAGGACAGATGAATCCTAATTGCAAAAGGTTAGCTATATGGTTTTCAATCTCTAATTTTTTGTAATAGGGATAACAGTAATGGCGTAGAATTGGGGGCGTAGAATTGGGTTATAACGGTACGGCATGGGCGTGGGTACAAAATGGCGGCAAGGAGGATGGTTCGTCAAATACATAGCTAAATTCTTGTAAAAGCAATTGGATACCTGGAAGAGTGCTGATTCCCTTACCTTCTGGTTTGCACTGCCTGGCTAAAAACTAGAGTTTAGCTACTGGTTGTTCAACATTAGGGACCCCTTGCAATTTATAGCACTGCCCATTCAAGTGAAAAATCATATACATCTTATTCTAGTTTGCTTGAACGATATTAAGCGATGCAAGCCATTTGATTCCCAACACTAAACCCACACCGCCGATAGAGAAGAGATAATAATTTCGATGCTGGTTAGACCCAAAAGCTTGACCCCAATCCGTGGGCATATTTTATGGCACCGAATCACATCGCCATTACCAATCTGTATACCAAAACGAGATACCAGTTCCACCGACAATTGCAATTCTGTGACATGTGACTCGGCTATGAAATTGTGAGTTGACCTACTATTGACCAAGAGAAAAACTTTGCTGCCCACCGAAGTACCTTGAAGCTTCATAGTAGCACCAACTAATTTGCCCAAAATCGCGTGGAATGAAATCTCAGCCAAGCCCATCGGAATTGATTCTTCTATACCATTTTCCTCTGTTAATTCTTCTAATAGCTTGCCATCTTCTGCAATTTCCATTGGCAAAAGGGTTGAGGGTTTGCAACGATGACCGGGTGCAAATTTCTCATTGTATCTGAAGGACAGCCCTTTTGCCAACCTTGCTTGATGTTCAGCATCCCACAGTCGTGATGAAGGAATTTTTGGCGATTCTTGAGAAACATTCTAAGAAGTGCGTACTGGTGGGAGAGAAGCTTTACGAGAAGTCCCGCTGGCAGAAGACAAAGGCTTGGATGAATTAGACCAAATATGCCCTTTGGGCCTGCGATTTCAGCCCAATTTGGTTTCATATTCCAGGGCCAAGCTCATAGCCTTGTAAACTGATCTAGGGTTATGAATACAGACATTTAGCTCCTCCTTCAGTCTATTAAGGAATACACCTAGCAGACAGTGTTCCGACCAATTCTTAACTTGAGCCGATCGTTTGGCAAACTGTTGGCGATATTCTTGAACTATACCTATTTGTCGAATACAACATAAATGCTCATCGGGATTTTGAAATTCTGTTGGCCCATAATTTTCTTATAGATCCCAATACAACAAAGTGTGCTTACTATTAATCTAAGCAAATAGATTGAGTGCATCTCTTTCCAAATACATGGCAGCAATGTCCACTTTCTCTTCATCAGGAGTTTGGTCGTAGCAAATTCTGCTTCTAGAATCCAACCACAAGGGTCAACTCCTTCATATCGTGGAAATTCTATCTTTGTATGAGATTTCCGTGAAGGATTCATAATCCACCAAGGTCGTCCATGTCATCCTCTACTTCATTTGTCCAATGTGATTCACTTTGATTCTGCGATCCCAACCGAATTTCTGCTGTCTTGCCTTTATCAGATTCACTCCGGTTGTTACTAGCTTGGGCCTTAAACACCACCACATCTGCCGCCAATATATCAATGGCATTGAGTCGGGAAACAAGTGAAGATAGATGTTGAGAAATAGGATCAGTACCTTGGTTAGATTGGTTTGTAGGTGGATTTGTATGTTCATTAATTGAAAAGGAAAAGCAGGTATTCACCATATTGGATTGACCTGGCTCTGGTGCCAAAAATGATAGAGGCTGAGAAGAAATATATAACCGAATGTAGACAAGTGGCTGGAACAAAAAACTGAAATTTTATTGGAATAAAATATGCAAGAATCTTAACACAAATTAAAACCAATAAACGATTCCGTATCGAGTGGACAAAGCTCCAAATGGAAATAGCAATAGCAATTTTTCAATGCTCCTAATACTAATCCTAAATAGATTTTATACTCAAGCAACATAACTAAAACATCTAAAAATAAGGAAATGGTGGATGTAGTGGTGGGATGGTGTAATGGTAGTGGACGTTTGTGGCATTTGAGAAAATCATAGCATATCTTGGACCAATTCTTCTGGCTCCCAGTGTGAAAGACCCGGCAGCTGGGCTAGTTGGACCTAGTCACCTTTTATCTGATCCACCCGATGAGACTTTCTTCTAGAATAGGTGCGCAAAGGTAGACTCTTATCACATAGTCACTCATTCAGCCCTTTGATATTGCTTTTGACATGAATTTTTCATCTTTTACATGCTTGATATAATTGATATAAAGTATAGATTTTCTAAAAAATAGTGTTTGCTTCATGTTGTTCTGGAAGGTTACATCTAAGCAATTGACAAGGTTTCTTGTCCATCATCAAAACTCAGAGCGAAAGTCAGAAAAATGTTTCCTTCCAGTGGGACTGCTTGTGCTTGATTGTTCCTTTTTCCCCAACGTTATTATTGTTTCCATTTAGGGAAAAAACCTCCAATGAGGTATCGATGCCGACATATTTTCACTTCCTTGCTCTACTTGGCTTAAGGATATTTGTAGCTGAGTGGGTAATTTTGAGTTGTACTCACATGTGATCCAAAGCAGTTGGTGTTACCACTCTTGATATTGTCAGAGCAAATACATTAGAAACTTGAAGCTCATTGATGTGGATGTCTGAGTTGTTGGGGGTCATACAGGGATCACTATATTACTCCTGTTGTCCAAGACAAAGCCTTCTATCTCACTCTCACTGATGAAGAAGTGGAAGAGCTAATGTGAGGATTCAAAATGCAGGGACAAAAGTCGTAGAGGCAAAGGCTGGAGCAGTGCCAGTCTCCTTTTTGCATTGAAGTGCTTCTATTTCAAAGAAAATTATCATGTTGTTGAACTTCTTGTTAATGCACATTACGTGTCTCATCCAATTTGATAATAACATTTGAGGAGCCATCTAGCTGTTCAAAATTGGTTTTTAATTTTAGGGGTGTTCAAAACTAAACCAATCCAAACAAAACCAATTAAATCAAACCAAAAAATCGAAAAAAGAAAAACTGATTAAAATTGATTTTTTTTTTGTTTTAAAATTAAAAAAATCAAATGGTTTGGTTTGGTTTTTTGTTGGTATAGTCAAAATTGAACTGAACCAAATTGAACCATTCATATACTACTATAGTACTATTATACTCTTATTTTTATAATTTTTGACAAAAAAATAACCTAAATTTTTTATATATTTCTCTTCCATCCAAGCCCAACCAATGGCCAAATCCAATGGAAGGGAGAAAAAGAAAAATTAAAAAATTGAATCAAACCAAACTGAATTTGATTGATTTGGTTTGGTTCAGTTCTCCGCAATAAACCAAATCGAATGATTAGTCTTTGATGCTGCAGTGAGCTGAATGG
>JACGDI010005208.1:15899-39926 GCA_014898725.1 Jacaranda copaia
ATATCAGTCTTATACTAAAATTAATTGATTTGATTTGATTAAGATTTTTTTCAAAATCAAACCAAATTAAACTGTGAACACTCCTACTTAATTTGTAGTTGAAATTCATCTTTTCTCTCTCACTACGTGCGTGCGATAGAAGAGTAGGTTGCCAAGATACAAAAAATAGATGAAATAAAATGATAATAAGGTACGAAAACCTACTTTTCAGATCAAAATTTAATTAATTATTTATTTAAAAATTTAACTTGTATATTGTTGATTTTATATTTTTAATTAGATAATAACTACTATATTACCTTACATAAAATATAGCAATAAATTTGGTAAGTATTTTGATAGATTTCTATGATAAACTTATTTATTAGGGATTATATTACTATTATTTAGTTTAGCCATTCTTTTATTTTATAAAAAATACATATTTATATATATTGACAGGGGCACGACACCACTCCTTGCGCAGTGCACCTCCACTAGTGTGTGTATGTATATTTATAATATTTTGAATACATATTTGAAAGAGGATTGTTGTTTAATTTAATTTTTATTTTTAAATTGATTTAGATTTAGTTTTTGTATTAATTTTAAGAACAATTTGTAATGGTAAGTTTTAGGATTGCTATAATTTAGTGGGTAGGTGGGGTATGTATCTATATATGTATGTTTTTTTTTTATTTTTATTTGAGAAAAAGTGGGATGTAGATGTATGTATATATGTGTGTCTAATACAAATGTATATATACATATAAATATTTATAATATTTTGAATACATATTTGAAAGAGGATTGTTGTATTATTTAATTTTTATTTTTTAAAATTTTTATTAAGGATTTATTTTTTGTATTAATTTTAAGAACAATGTGTAACTATAAGTTTAGGATTACTATAATTTACTTGATTAATAGGTGGGCACTAATAATAAAAAATATTATCATAAAATATGGGAGAGATTAAATAAAATTATGTGTCAAATAAATAAGAAAGGGTGTTCAGACAGAGTATTGGATCTAAAAATGAATAATTATTTAAATTTTGCTTTGTTTTCTTTACCAAAACAAAAGGACACTTGACACAATACAAAGTGATTATATGATAATAAAAAAAAATAAATTGAATAGAACAATAGAAAATCCCGACTTATTATGAATACATCACTTATAATGACAACTAAATTTTGAGCTGCAAGACTAAAATTCGAGCATGAATTGATGCATTCACTAAAACACTCGAGCATTATTTGGTATCTTTTTAATTATGAATTAACATAGATTGGTAAAGTTCTTATGAGGAATGGTATCTTTATTTCTATAAAAAGCGTGCTTTCTTATTAGAAAGTATTTTGAGAATGATTAAATTATTATTAAATAAATTTTTATTTATATGTTTCAATCTTTATTGAATATAAATATATATATCATCGATCTCACATCAACACACTAACGATATATGATAATATATAGAAGTTTGATGCATGCAACACTACCAATAAAATAAAATGGTCTATCAGTGAGATATATTTCATCACCTTCGAAGCATTCTGCTACCAAAGAGGCGACAACCTTATTGTGCCTCAGTTCTTTCTTTTCAATTTCTGAGGTACTTTCTTGTTGAACAAATCATCAAAAGATATTTAGAACAAAAAATATTATCTTGAAAATAAAGTTATAGGCAGTTTTAAAATATATCAAATTATTCATTTTCAAAAGCTAATTTAAATGCATTTTCATTCTGCTGCTTACTTTTTTCTAGTAAAATTCCCTAAAATAAATTTGTCATCTCCACAACAATTCAAAATGATTTTCATACAGGAGCCTCTGAGTTTGCCGAGACACAAAATGTCTACCTGATTCCACCTTTAATTGCACTTCACAATCTTTGTTTGAACTAGCAATTTTGGTAGATTCTACATATCTTGAAAAACATTTTAGTATGAAATAAATAAAAACAAACAACATCATGTTCTCGAACCCACTTTCTAGAATACCTTTCCCCAAAACGTTTTCCACAATTCACCCAAAGTAAAAAAAAGAAAAAAAAAAAACCAAGTCTTAATCTTTTGTATAAGAAAAAAGAAAAAAGAAATCATGATAAATTAAAATAATGAAAGAAAAAAGAGAATTGGCAAATTTAGAAAGAAAAAAATATTAAAGATGGGAAAGGAGAAACTAATGTTATTTTGTTATTATCTTTTAAAATGAAATAAATATTAGTCATTATGTAACATACCATGTTCTTTGCTAAGAGTCAAAAAACAAAATCAAGAAATGTTGCCTAATTAAACCGAATAAGGTAAAAAAAAATTTGGTATCTCATATGCACAAGTAAAGTCGCTGCTCCACTTGGTAAATGTAGTTGCTATGAACGAAGATAAACTTTCACGCAGTTAAAGACCCTGAGAGCTTCTTTTGATTTTGGGTTACTTCTCATATTGAATTCCTAGATCCAGAATCCTCACTGCGTTGATTGTCAAATATAACAAATGCAAGTTTAAGTAAAAAACACTATAAATATTTGAAAATATTGAGAATAAATTTATCAATCATAGGTAATTCCATTACGATGAGTTTGTTGTCAATTTGGAGTTTCAATTCGAAAAAGTTGGATAAAACAAAGAGAATCATACAATCATAGGAAGTTTGACTAATGTGCTTCGATACCTACGGAGGTACAGGAACTACATTATCCTACACAAATGACACAATTATTTAGAGAACTCAAGGGATATCAGTTCTCAGACTTTGAAATTGTCATAAAGAAGGGGAAACTACCACTTAAGTGGAAACATGTATAATTCTCATTTTTAGTTTATGTCAAAGTTAAAATTTATTACATATTGCAACATGGTTACAAATTTTAATTATAAATATAACTTAATAGGTTGTATATTAGATACATGAAATAAACAACAACATATAATCTCCCAATTCAGCATGCAAAAAGAGAATTTTTGATTGAGAAGATATCTCATAATTAGTCTTTGTTGTATTGATCTATTATTACATAATATTGAATGGTGGCTTTCCTAGTTAGGTGCAATTAGACACATTACAAAAAAAAACCACGCTTAATAAGGGCAATACATTTACAATGAGCCAACAATAATTTCATTTAGTTAAAAGATCTCTACCGATGGCTTCAACAATAAAGAGGAGAGGGGAGGGGAGGGGAGGGGAGGGAAACAAACATTCCAAACGCTACGATCAAATTAACATATAACCTGAAGCTCGTTCTATAGTATAAGCTATTGAGTTCACATATCGTTTAACAAAAATAATATGAAGACAAGCTAATTCTTCTTTAAATTTCTACAATCATCAGCAAGAAGTCCAAGACAGGAATGAAGATCCTCATGCCCATTAATAAGATAAATAGCTTCTTGCACATCAACTTCAAGATAACCTTTTGAAAGAATACTTGTTAGTTGTTGGCATATATTAACCATAATATTTAAATTCATAATTTTAGAGACATATATGACACAACTATCCAAAAATCCACAAAAGGGAAAATTGAGAAAATTAACAATAATACAAAAAAGTTCCAAAAGCTGCTATTGCAGCTCCAGGAGCTTTGACAGGTTGTATATGCATCAAGAAAATGAAGATCCAAGACACAATTACTAAAATATATTGCATGGTGTTTTCAATAGTAGAGCCTTTCAAGACACCATATTCTTTATTAGTATTAAAGTACTCAGAATTTATTCAAGCCATTCATGAACCTTTTGGTCTAATTAGGCATGCATGGCATATGAAGTATTAATTTTTGTTCTCCCTTTTATGCTAAATAAGATGCTTTTGATTAATAGTGGAATTCTATCAATTGTTTTCCCTTTTTATTTGTAAATACTATTTTATGTATTCATTGAGCTCTATAATCTTCAACTTATTCACCAAAATGGAATTACATAGTCATCTGAGGGAAATCTTACATATGAAACATTAATTTGTGGCTTGCGGAAGTCTATAAATAGTGGAGTTTTTATTGATGCCATCAAGTATTATAATCCACTTCATTGTATGTTGCACTTCAATCAATGATGGAGATAGACTTTCAGCAACCTTTCCACATATTTTAAACTCTTAAAGATATTAATAAGCCCAACATTATAATCTACCTAGTGAAGAGTTTAATCAATGATTGAGAAAATGTCCCCATGATCTTCCCACATATTCTAATTAATTTACAGAACATTCTAGAAACATCTATTATAAATATTTATAATACTATTGTGGAATATTCTTAGCTTAATTAGGTTATTAGCTCTTCTATTTTCCAACTTATTCAAAAATTGAGTGCATTAAAGTTTTTAAATTCTTCCAATCAGTCTATAAAACTCTTTTTTTTTTTTTTATTATTATTATTATTCAAACATAAAGTTATTGGAATACTCCCCAAATACAATTTTTGGTAGATTATGTGGCTCCTTGTCATTTTCAATTTTCCTCACATTCCTTGATATATTTGTATGATGCTTCACGCAATGTGTTGTATATATATTCCTTTAAAATGGCTGTTAGTTTGTAAAGTACATTTTTTGCTAAACTAATTAATTATATTTGTAATCGAAAGGTGGAATTAACTATTAACCTATATATACAATATGCAAGCATTTCTTCCTCTTTCCTTCCTGATCAGCATGATTATAATTTAGAGGAATGACAAAATTATTGATTATAATTTTTTAAAGATGAATTAGATAATATTAACGTTATTAAAATAAAGCATGAGCTTTACTATTTTCTAAAAATATCTTTCATCAAGTAAGAAATATTTGTTTTAGAGTAGTAATAAGGTTAGTGATTTTGCAGAAAAATTTATTTTATAGTAGTAACAAAGTTAGTGATTTTGCAAAAAATTTTGTTCTAGAGTAATAGTAAGGTTAGTGATTTTGCAAAAAATTTTGTTCTAGAGTAATATTAAGGTTAGTAATTTTGCTTCTTTAATCTGATTGGTAACGCAATCTTACTATATAACAAAATGAATTAAAAATGCATTAATCATTTAAATGAATTACAGCACATCAATATAAATGAAAACCTGAAAATACTTTTAACTAAAATACATGTACTAAAACTCATTTAGTTTTATTTCAATCAATAATTAATTCTCTAAACAATAGAATAAGGCAAAGGAGCTAATCCAATGTAAGAAAGAAAATAAGAACCTCAATATTCTATTGTTCTTGGTAAATGGATTTTTTTATTTTTGAATTGAAAAATGTAAAAATGACAAGATTAATTAATTTCCTTTTTTTTTTAGTAGAAAAAGTGGGAAAAAGTGAAAATGACAAGAATAACTTTTCTTTGACCATTTGGTCGGTCAGAAATTGTATTTATGGGGCAAAGTATTCCAATAACCTCAAGTTGAGAAAGTGAAGTGCTTTTTTGTTATTTTTGGAGGAAAATGTCCCAAAATAATTAAGTTTTGAGAGTGAAGTGTCATTTACCCTACTTATTTTTATGGCTAAGTCTAGACTATAACATATATTTATAATAAAAAATTCATTTAGACTAACGAATTTTTAAATTAAATAGTGTTAAACTTAGCTCGACTCATTTAACCGATAAATTTTGGTTCAACTCAACTTAAACTTGAAACAATTAAACTAAAATTGAAATTTTATCGGGATAAATTCAAACTATTCACAAATTATATCATTTGATTCATGCCTCGTGTAAAATCAAGGCTGAAACCTAATAAATTTTAGCCACCCCCTTAAAAAACTCAGTCGCCACTCGATTCCCGCCAAGCCACGGCCAGGCGCCAGCTGTTTCAACCACCAACAACCACAACTCCATCTCGTCTCTTCTGTTCACTCTTTTAACACTGCAAGAACTCTTCCCCTACAAATCAAGAAAACAACCGTCAACAGAAACCCTCCCCCAGATTAACCATCTCCATTTCAAGAACTCATTTCTCCTTCGAATCGAGCTCCAATGGCAGAAACCCCGAAACTCCAAACCCACATAGAAATCAAACCTATTCAACCCTCGCAGCCGCGAATCTCAACGGAACTCACCGCGGAAGAACTTCTCAAAGAACAGAGAATCCCTTTCCCGTTCTTCAGGCCACTGTCTCAGAGAAAGGAGAACACTTGGGTCATCTCTGTATTCGTCATCCTCCATTTGATTGCTTTTGCCGCCACGATGATCGTCAATGATTGCTGGGGAAATTCTCACACGCAGTGTGCGCTCAAACAACTCGGGAGGTTCTCGTTTCAGCCGCTTTCCGAGAATCCCCTGCTCGGACCCTCTGCTTCTGCGTGAGTATTTTTCTGCTTTTCCAGGACTTGTCTTTTGATTATATTGAATCAATGACCGGGCCAAGTTTCGGTATATTGAATGATAAGTTAGTTATATGGGTTAATTTTCCTTTATCTGAATGAATCTGGTGTTTCATTAAAGTTGGTTTCAACTTTCTCGAAATCAACGTGTTACTTTTGAGTTGCTTTGGATCAGTGTGTTAGTGAGTAGAGTAATTATGGTTTTCTTGAACTTTTAATTTGATACGTTGATTGTGGATGTCTTCTGTCAATCTGTTTGGTAAATATTATACCAATTTGATGATGAAGGATTGATTCTGATTTTCTTAGATTGATGTGTTGTCATTCATGAGTTGATGTTTTCTTGATGATTTGGTTCTTTATTTTGATCATATGTTAGCCAGAGTTTGGCTGTCTGTGTAATTTGGGGTTTGACAGAAAAATCTTGGATTTATTCAATTCCTGGGTACTACTAGCATTTATCTCTTCTTCATACAAGAAAAAGTATGTGCCTTCCCATAAGAACTTTAATTAATTTCTTACTTGTCTTGTGGTAGTTTCTGCATCTATTGTATAGTTGTTTTAGGATTGCATAAAGCTTCTTTCATCTGCATATTGAGGAAATGCATTGTATATATGACTCAATAATTAATAAATTTGTTTCGTTTGTGTAGACTTGATGCAATGGGGGCTGTCCGTGAAAGATATTTTCTAAAAGATCATCAACTGTGGCGTCTTTTCACAAGCCCATGCTTGCATGCAGGGGTTTTCCATCTTATCATCAATCTCACTAGTGTTGTTTTTGTTGGAGTTCACATGGAGCAAGAGTTTGGAGCATGTAAAGTTTCATGTCTTGATCTCTTTAACTCTTATAAAGAAGATTGAAGTCCAATGTTGGGTATCCAAGCAATGAATATCTTATTGATCCTTCCATTTTATACTGTGCAGTAAGAATTGGAGTTATCTGCATACTCTCAGCTCTTGCTGGTAGTTCTGTGGCTTCTCTGTTTATCCAAGATAGGCCATCAGTTGCATCCTCTGGTGCACTATTTGGACTGCTTGGGGCCACACTATCTGCACTTATCTGGAACTGGCAAGTTTACTCCAGAAAGGTACTTAATATTTCTTAACAAGGATCACTCTTTACTAGCGGCATCTTGACTTATTAGACTGATGGTAACCTGTATATTTTGTTTCAGGTTGAAACTCTTATGGCCTTTTTCATTATCTTGATGTTAAATGTCATCCTCGGTCTGATGCCATATGTCAGCAATTTCTCAAATATTGGGGGATTTATATCAGGGTTCCTTGCTGGTTTTATGCTCCTATTCAAGCCTCAAGTTGGGCAAGTGTATCAAGCAAAAAGAGGTATATTTGATTATAATGTCAAGCACTCTGTCAAACTAAAGCAAAAGTTGGAAAAACCAGTTTTGAGGAGTGTCTCTCTTGTCATCTTCAGTCTTCTGTGAGTTTGTCTTTTACCTCATCATTATCACCTTTTCTTGACTACCCATTTTGCCTATGATGCATCGTTATCATTTTCACTTCTTTGTTATGCAGATTTGGGGGAGTTACTGTGGCAGTTGTTGAAGGAATAAATGTGAACAGATATTGTAGCTGGTGCCGATACATTGATTGTGTTCCGTTGAAGTGGTGGAGCTGCAGCAATAAAACTATGCGTTGTGAGGTAAAGAAAGAATGAAACTTGTGGGAACAAAGAGTTAGAATAGAGCTGATTATAGGATTTTTTCTATTGTGCAGAAGATGATAAGCTCAGAGCAGATGACATTGACTTGCTCTGATAATGGCAACTTTCGAGTGTTTCCCTTCACCAACATCTCACGAGCAAGGACTGAGGACCTCTGCAATCTCATATGCTCCTAAAAGATTGTCATCTGTACAGCCGCACACACATACATGTGCAGCTATAGAGTAGATATTACCTTAGAAAAACTGATTTCTTTTGTCTGATCATCATTCTTGTTTGGGCATTAGAATGTTTAGTTGTAGTTGGCACATGAGAATTCTGATGACAGACTGGAGTTCAAATACTACATGAGATTTTTAATGTGTCTTCTGTTGAGTTTTGCAGAAAGGTTCCTATAAGAACAACATATTTTTCAGGTAAGTTTGGATGGATCTTCGTGACAGTTGACTTGGTGTGGAACCATGGAAGTTTTTCAAGATGTGAAGGAATTGACTTTTGAGATAGGGAAGAGAAAAAAGAGAAATGTGATGGAAGAATGAAATTTCCTTTCAAGTTTTTCACATCTATTCCGGTAGGAAAAATGGAGAAAAGGGAGGACAGGGAAGCAAAAAGAAAAAAATTCCGGGCCAAAACTATGGCAATCCTCATAAAATCAACTTAAATTCATAATATTTCACACCCAAGGTTGGTTTCTGCAGTAGCCATAGAGGCTCTGAAAATATGCGTTAAAAAACAAATAACAATAATTATTATTACTGTAAAAAAATAATTTCCTGTCTGCATATACGGCAATAACCAGTGAGCTCATGAAGGAGCAAGAATAACCTAAAGGTATTTCAAACAACTTCAGCTACAACTTCCAGTACAAGGCCAAAGAAACCAAAACCACTATAATGTAGAGAACCATTGCTGCTAAAAGAATTTTAGCTTTCCCTTTGCCACAGATGCTTTTGTCTGCTGCAATTGACAAGATGTTTTCTGGGCCCCCGCCAGCCCAGAACCTGTATCACCAGCCCCAAGAGTGACAGCAAAGTAAAGATAAATAGTGCATAGAAATGCAAGGAGAGCAAGAGCAATAAGAAGGAAGCGATGACGCTCAATGAGGGTTGAATAGCTTCCCAATTCATCGACTCTTGAATACTGTTTTTTCAGTGATGGTGGAGAAAATGCAGTCTGTGACTGAGTTCTCCTATGAGGTGAAGTTATCGTGTTGTCCAGGTTCATGATTTATGCAGTTGTTTTAACTGCCACAAGAGAATCCTGTACAGGTTTCCAATTAATTCATCTGATAAGTAGGAAAGCTTCATTAAAAGCTGAATCCTCAAGCAAATTTACAAGCACATAGCATGCCACCAAAAGCAAATGTCAAAAAGCACTACAGAGGCAATAGTAATACACAGGAAAGAGCAAAACTTCTGTGCTATTGGCTAAGCGTAGAATTCAGGGTTTTTTTAATTCGAGGGTACTGGACAGCTGTAGGGAGCCAAGCCAGAGGAAGAAATGCCTGGATCTCATCCCAATTGACAAGATACTATGATGTCAGTTAGAAAGTATGGCATCATGTGAATTAGTATAGAATAATAAAATGAGGAGAAAAATAAGAAAAATATAACCTATTGAATTACATGTGACAGGCAAGTTGCCAAAAGACAAGAGTAAAGGTCAAGTTGTTAAAAGTTGATTTTCTTTTAGATTTCAGACTACAAAGCAATATAAAGAAATCATTTATTTTAAGTCATTCAGAAATGGGAGTTCCTGTGGGCATATAATGAGTATGATGGGGTTGCTTGTGATATAAATGCAACTCTAAAATGTAACTAATGCTTGAGAAGAAATGTAGAGGTCCAAGAAGAAAAGCAATATCAATAAGAATGCAAAACAGAATAGCACAAACTCAGTCTAGTTAGAGTGTAGGAGGTGGCAGGCAATTTGAAAAATATTTAGCTAGCTCAAAACCCCAACAATTGATATAAATGAAAGCAAAGTATACCTAGGCCATAAGTCAGTCAGCTTCACAAGATAAATTTACTCAAGAAAGAAAGAAAGACTCAAAGTTTGAATCTTTATATTTATTTAAGTCATTCCAGAAATATTTGATGAATAAGATCATGCATCTTTAAAATGATCACTAGAAAAACATGCTTGCATGACATACAAGCTGCAAGTTCAAAAATATCATCTTGGGGCTACCCAGGAGGCCAACTTTTGTATACATAGACTATCGTCACTATCCCTCGAAGTTTCTTCCATTTTATAAGATAAAACAGCAAATAGAAATTCTTTCTTCTTTTGTCCCAATTCGACACCCTTGATCAAGTGGAAGGAAGCCTATGATCCAACTATAAGTATTGCTGATCTTATTCTCCTAAGATCTTCTCAAACTAGAACAACACAAAACCATACATAAGCTTTGTTTGAATGGACAAATGCTTCAAGCTTTTCACTTCTTTCAATTTTCAACACTTTTCCCAGCTACCCAAACAGATATATGAATATCCACAGTCAACATTACCCATTTCTAGAAATATGTGCAGTAAGTCTGACACTTGCCTCAATGCTAGCCCATACAACTAAAGTCTCTCTAAACTGAGCTTCCCAGAAGATAAAAAGCAATTTAAGTGCCATTGTAAAAGAGCTCATGAGTTATAACCAAAAGTGATTAGGAGCTTCTTCTCAAATGATATTACATCACAAGAATGTATTTTGACATTGCGGTAACCCCAGAGTTTCATCTATCATAGCACTTGTTCATCCCTTTATCTAGAAATCAAGTTCTTTGACTAGGTTCGCAAGGATTACATAAAGCACATCAAAACTCACAAAGAAACCACATATCATCCATTGGTATGGTATCATCCATTGGTATGGCATTTGCAAATACCACCAATACGTACGTTATCAAATTTAGACAAAAATGCTGATCCGAAAACCCAAATTCCATGAACATTGAGTCCCAGAAAATGCATCTCCCCTACATCTTCAGTTATTCTCATCAGATCAAGAAGTCTATCAAATTATCCGAACCCATCACCAGATTTCCATAAATTTAAGCTGATCTAAACTCCAACTCTATACATTCATACATTTCTAATTGGTATGAACCATTAGCTAAATCTTAATCATTGCTATGAACTTAACTTGATCTGCCAGTGAAATAAACCAGAAAGGATTCCAGATTACCACCTAGCTCAAAAAGCCCAAATGGCATCATTTGAAATTCGCTAAAAACAATAAAGACAAAATATCCAATAACAAAAAAAACCAGGCACCAACGCAGCAGATCCGCAAGAAACCACAATTAGAAAAGAAGAAAGGAACTTACAAATGAAGAAAAATAGAGAAAAGAGGAGCCCGTGACAGCGACGCCCTTCCGGAACTGGGATTTCCTTCAAACCCAATTCAAAACTAAAAATCTTACACAGGAAAATAAGAAAGGATAATCAATCTTTCAATTTCGCTCAAAATGCTTCGACAAGCATTCAACTATACCACGAACTTTTTCCTGATGATCCTTCTCTCGTCTATTTAGCGAGACGTGCCACGCGCTTTCTAAGAGTTAAAAAAGGAAAAAGAAAAGAAAAAGTTGGGTCCGGCTGGAGATTGTTTGTTAGGGACAATTTATTGGTCTAGGTCTGTCCCTTGCTAACGTTGTAGGGTCATATTTAACCTAGTCAATTGGGCAAGGATTGTTCGCGACATTGAATTATCCGTCTTTATGTATGTATAATATTTTTTGTCCTAATCATTTTGAAAATAAGATTACAGCACAAATGTCGTACCCTGGTCTGTGATGGGATTTATGAACGAAACTTCGGCGTAACAAATTATATGAATCCTCGAAAGAGGTATCGAGTGATACAAATTTTTGAAAGAAATATTAAATGTGAAAAATTTTACTTTCAATGTTAAAAATTAAAAAATATTTTTGCTGGCGTTGATGGAGGATTCAATTTTCTCATTCTTATGGGATGCTCTCTCTCACAAATTTGTAAAATCCGCACGTTTATTAATCAAATAGAGATTTATTGAATTGTTAATTATATGAATGATTTTTTTGACTTGCTATAGGCACATTAATAAGATTCACTAGTAATAACTTTTATATTTGTCCTCACTTTACAGAGCTAAGTAATCCAAATTGAGAGTTTGAACTGATGTGCACTTCATAAATTTTGTTAACTCAAATAGTTATAAAAGTCTATTAGAAAATACTTAGATATAAATTATTTTAAATTTTATTTTATTGCCGTGAGTAGGTGGATCGTTTATATTTATAGCACTTGAAGTCAATTCTGATGTCATTTTATTACTCTATGAATCCTCAAAGTGACACTTATAAATAAAATCCAACACAATAAGCATCATGATATACATTGTATTTGTTATCTTTTTGTGAAAATTATTAGTCAAGTTACTATAAGAGTTTGTTATAACTACTTACAAATCGTTCCAGAGCTCCTCTAGCAATTACAATGAATATCACAATGAGGGTAAACCCAAGTCATGACAATTATAACTAATTTATTTTTTCCAATATTTATGAATCTTTTTTCAAGTTTTAATGAAATTTATATTTTTCTAATTGTGTTTTAGCTTGAGATTTTATTCATTTTCTAACTTAATTAAAAAGAAATAATTTGCTAATAAAATAGCTCTCCGAAAACAAAAAGAAATACACACACACACACACACATATATATATATATATGTACATAAAATATATGCAAATAAACTTGAAGTTGTGCTCTAAACTACAAGGACTTGCTTACTTGTAAGAATTAAATAGGATGAATTCATGATCCTACTAATTGAATGTTTGGTTGATATACTTAAACTCAAGATTGACAAAGCGCTCCATGCTTTTATCAAGCTAATCTTGTATTGTATATCACATAATATCAGTTTAAACCCTCTATTCTATTTTATGAATATATAATATATGTATTAAATATTTTTTTCATAAAAATAATTGATTGAAAAACAAATAAGCTTAACAAAAATATAGTAAATTAGAATAAGTGACGGAACAGAAGATGCAAAGTGACATAATACCAACCATTTGATTTGTAATCACATAATTGGAAGAATTTGGGATTAATTTGTAGAAATATTAAATTATCCCTACCTATATATAAAAGGTTGAAGTAAAATTTGTAGATTGACAAAAGGCTTCATACTTCATCAAACTACTCTTGTATTGCATATCACATAATATTAACCATTTGATTTGTAATCACATAATTGGAAGAATTTGGGATTAATTGTAGAAATATTAAATTATCCCTAACTATATATAAAAGGTTGAAGTAAAATCTGTAGAATGACAAAGGGCTCCATACTTTATCAAGCTACTCTTGTATTGTATATCACATAATATTAACCATTTGATTTGTAATCACATTATTGAAACAGTTTAGAGTTAGTTAGTAGAAAGATTAAATTATCTCTAACTATAAAAGGCTAAAGTAAAATCTATCCATCCTCTCAAATTAACTGTATCCCCCCATGGTAAAAAGAGCAAAACCTTAGCAAAGAAGACACCGTTTGAGTTGAAAAATAAGAATTAAATGAGGATAGTATTTCTATCGTGATCAGCATTAAAAATTCTTACATTTAAAATAAATTAAAATTAGTATTTTTGTCATAACCAGTTGTAATTTATAAAATTATTTGAGGGTATTGTTTTTAGCTTATTTCCATAATAAGTTGACTTTATTTCGTGGCAACCGCAATGTGTAGACTTCTCAAAGGAAACATATGCATTACAGTGTAAGTTATGAAAAATCGTTTTTGATAATTGACAATTTTGTAGATTTAGCAGAGATTGAAAATTTTGTGGATATTACAACTACCAAAGATACTCAAGCCACTTAAATGAGTTTCAACTGTTATATTATTGAGTTTAAGTTTCCTTTGGTACTCTGAGACAAAATACTCATCAGAGGTCTCAGTGTCAGAAATGGCCTTTCCACATAGTTCAAAATAGCGTGGCTTCTGACGCGAAGAGAATATTAATTTTAGGTTGAAAAAATAAATGAAAGAGTGACCCGCTTATTCGCGCGGTGCCTTGCGTGTTTCGGCATCCGTCGTTCGGGTTTCTCGCTGTTCTCGCTCATATTGATATACAACTCGTTTGGTTGTAGCAGTTCGATTACTAGAACCCTTACTTAATTTTCTCATAAAATTCAAAAATTAAATATAAAGAATAACATTGTCATATTCATAATCATCATAAGTTCGAAATTATAAGCAATCGGATAAGGAATGAGTTAAGATTTTGGATATCTTAACTTCATATCCACGCAAGCAACCAAAATATTAATAATCTATGATATTTATATTATAATTGTTTGTTTTAAACGACGTGATTATGATTAATATATAAGCAAGGGGATATGTTTTAAGTCCGTCAAGACAAAATAATATAATTTTATATTTGATTGGTAAGATTAACTGAAACACGAATTAAAATAGAATATATAATTTTTTAATAATAATGCTTTATTATTTATTTTAATTTAATTTTTTTATATGCTTATTTTTCCTTGCTTTCATTTTTCATTGCCATCGTCTTCACAGCAAGTCACTCTGCCAAAGCAGCACCCTCGATTTCCTTCTGATCTTCGTACATTTGGCTTCTTTTTTTGTTTTTTTTGGCCTTTTTCCTTTCCTTTTCTTCTTTGTCCTCCTTTTTTCTTTTTCTTTTTTTGGTCATGTTTCCTCTCTTTGCTCTTTAAACAGTAACTCACGACAAGCCTCTCACCGTCCTCTTCTCCATCTCTTTCATTTCTTACCACTTCCTCCTTTTCTTCTTTGAGCAATTTTACACTATGTTTGGTTCAAAAATTTTGATGGAAAAAAGAAAAGAAAATATTAAGAGAAATATTTTTGATTGTTTAATTAGTGAGAAAAATGTTAAAAAAAGAAAAGTTTAGGAAAAAATATAATGAATTTGAAGAAAATGAGTTTCCTCACAAATCGGCGAGAAAAATAAAGGAAAAATCAATTCGAATTTTTTTTTCTTTTCCAACACATTTATTTATCATTTCTTTGTTCATTATTTTCTCTTACAACCAAACAAGTTTAAAAATTTATATTTTTTTAATTTTATTTTGCTTTCCTTATCAAATTCTTTAAACCAAATATAGTGTTAGGAAAATCCGACCGACAATCTCTATCCATCACGCACAATCATTCTCTCTTTTCAATTTTCCTTCTTTTCTTCTTTCCGTTACTTCAGCGATGATTACTTTTACAAAAACTTTGGCCTTGTCCAAAGCCTTCTTCTAGATTTTAAGGTAACGTGGAAATAAAAAAATTTATTTTTTAGATCTTATCCAACTCAAAGAAAACATATCATGCTTTTTTCCTCTTGATCTATTTTCCGAGCTAATAGGAAATTGTACCAAGCCAATGGTTTATCATATACCATAATTAAGGCTAATTATGCATCTATCAAGTATAATCAGGTGAAAACAAACAAACTCTATATAAAGTACCAGTGTCTTATTGGCATGTTTTGAATTAAATTAACAAAATAAATCCCACTTTAAAAATTAATGGATGGATAATTTTTCTTTTATCCTCTCCTTTAATTTTTTCCCTCCACTTTAATTATTTTACTTCAACTTAACTTTTTTCTTTAACTTAACATGAAAATTCAAATATATAGAATAAATTATTAAAAGAAAATAATACTATATAAAAAATAAATATGCCATTTGCTGTACGCTATAAAAATTTCATAGACACATAATAGTATACCAAATATTATTAATGCATTTTAAATAATAAATTATTTGTTTCATCAAGTACATCTAATTTTATATGATGGTAATTTTGTCTATTAATATAAATAGATTAACGATTGAAACCTATCAAATTTTTAATGTAGGTATGTATGGGTATCTTGTAGAACAAATTACCCCCAACATTTTACTTTGTACGCTTCAATAGCGAGATTTTCGAGATCTAATAAATGGCATTTTGCCTTTCCAACTCTCCAAGTTGAACTTCACCTAACACAATCTATTCATCCTTCGATGCTCAAGGCTAAAATTTTTTTTTTTAAAAAGAAAAAGATTATACCCAGAAATACATTGCCCCTGGACAAGTTTAGTAAAAATTGAAAAAGTCTTCAACATTATATATATAGATGATTTATATATTGAATATTAAACAAGATAATAATTGAAATCAGTTTATTGCAAAATTAATTTAAACTTTGCCCATTTGAACCATATCAAAAAAATGTAAACAAAAAAATATTAATATACAAAACTTTTTATTTACTATTTATATGATGAATCGAGTCTATAAAAATAAAAAAGTAAAAATGAACTAAAAAATTCCAATCAATTAAATTTATGAATAAATAAAAAGGCTAAATTGCACAATTGACTAAATCCATTAAGAACTGCATCCAAAATTTAGTGGGCTCTTTAATAAATTATATGCAAAAATTGTGCACTGAGAACTCTTTGCAAATTATATTGCATTTTGGAGAAAAAAGACTCTAAACTTTGCTGATTTTCAAAAAGAATCGTAAGCTTTATTTTCGGGTAGCATCAACTATTAATAATATTTAGCAAAAAATAAATTTTTATTTATTTAATTAATTAAGTGATAAGTGCAATCATATTTATATTGTCATTAATTTTTTTTGTCTTGTGAATACTGGATGAATTGAGACTCCTACTACAAAATCTTGTCTTGGGGTCAATTGATAATTTGTAAAACATCAAGGGGCATAAAGTTCAATTACTCGAAACTATAAAATTTGCCGAATCCCAATGTGATTATTTCAAGCCTTCTCCTCTGCAGCGTGCAGTCTACACGCATTTTGACCGTCTCTCATTCTCTCTCATAGTAAGGTACGAATAACACCATAGAAATATATATATATATATATATATTCACGAATGTGTAAGGTGTTGCACGCTTGAATTATTTGTTCATTGTCAGGATTTTGATGATTTCTTCTTTTCTTGACCCTTTTGATGTCTTTGCCGAGGGCTTTGGAAATTCTGATTTAGGGTTTTATTTTTTGATCGTTTCTAATTCAATTCTATCTAAGTTTTTCAATCAATTTTACTTGACTGTTCTACGTTTCAAATTATATTGCAAGAATCAATTTGATCCTTGATCGCTGAGGTTTGTGTGGAAGAAAGATGTGGGCAGCTTCATGCCTAGCATCATGCTGCGCGGCCTGCGCTTGCGATGCGTGCCGCACGGTTGTGTCGGGGATCAGCCGGCGGTCGGCTCGCATAGCATACTGCGGTCTTTTCGCGCTTTCTCTGATTGTCTCCTGGATTCTTCGAGAGGTTGCTGCACCACTCATGGAGAAGATTCCCTGTAAGTATTCCTTTTTCCTATTATGTCCAGTAATTTATAAAGAGAATATCAAGAAATAAATATATATTTCTACTGTAGCATTATTTCATGTGATATCAACCTAAGATCTTGTGCATCAGTCAGAGTATTATATATGCTTGCTTGAGAAATTTCAAGAATGTTGTATTGGGGAAGTTGATAATGATGATTGTTATTCAATTTTATTGTTGCAGCTGTACTTAGGAAGGAAAAAAATGTTATTACTTGAAAGGAAATCGTTAATAAGTGTCGCCCCTGAGATTGCTTTGCGTTTCTGGCGGCATAATAGTTTGCTCTTAGAATTTAACAAATTTGAATAGCTCAATTGTGAATTGAAGAAAAGGGACGATAACTAAGAAACTTTTTATGCTTCTGGGAATAATAGGAAATAGAAGTGAATCTCTTTGTACAGCTATTAAGTTCTTAGCTAATCTCTTTTTTTCATTTTTTTTTCCCAAAAGAAATTTTTTATGTTTCTGAGGATAATTGGAAGAGAGGAGAATTTCTTTGTATAAATATTGAGTTCTTAGCTAATTTCTTTTTTCTGTTTCTTTTTTTTTTTTTTGCTGTGGTTGGGGGTGGGTGGGTGGGTGGGTTGGAGTGTAATGGATAGTTAATCTGACAACCTTATTGATCAATTTGAAGGGATCAATCATTTTCACCAAACACCAGATAGGGAATGGTTTGAAACGGATGCAGTCTTACGAGTGAGCTTGGGAAACTTCCTCTTTTTCACAGTTCTTGCTATTTTCATGATTGGTGTAAAGAATCAGAAGGATCCTCGTGATAGTGTGCACCATGGAGGTTGGATGATGAAAATCATTTGCTGGTGCATTTTGGTCATACTGATGTTCTTTGTTCCAAACGGCATCATCAGCTTTTATGGTGAGAATATGTTTCTGCTGTTTAATATTAATAGAGCTTTAACATTATCCTTCAGTCTTTAAATTGTTGTGCTCAATTGACATCTATAATTGGCCAGTAAATTCTAATGATAAGGGAAAAGATCAGTGGTCTGATTTTTGATAGAGCTAAAGTCAATTGAAAGCTCTTCATTGCATTTTGGTTGATAAATCGATGAGCTGATGGCCAACTACTCCTGTGTTTAATGCATTGAATTAAACTTGACCTAGGATCAGATTGTTAGAAGAAAATTGCCTGCATCTCTCTCTTGTTTTTGTGATATCGGAGAAGAATTGTTTAATCTGAAGAGGATTATTTCTCGCTTTTGTTTTATCTCTTTTTTGTTCGATGATCTCTTTGAGCTATTATTAGCTGGAACAAAGAATGAGGAGTGCAAGAGAAATTGGTGCTGTTGGTCTGGTCGAGCATGTTAAGGATTTAAAGAAAGAGGCTCTTGCTTTCCTTGATCCAACTGTCAGCCATTATAGGATGTTCGAACTCACCATCAATTGTAGGTTGATGAACTGATCAAAAAGAACCTTAAACTCGTAGTTGAATTGAATTCATAAGCTGGTTGTACTCATTTTCTTGATAATATTATATACACTTAAATATGGGCTATTGCCTATTTTGTTTATTTATTTTTTAGCCAAGAATGTATCCTCATTTAGGATGTTAAGCACCACTCTGCAGGCTGTGGTCTGTGATAAAAAACTGTTGATAGTTTACAGAGATCCACTTGCGCTGGAGCCTGGCTTTTCTGTTTCCAACTACCCCTATCCTCTCATGATGCATCACTCTGCAGGCTTTGGAATGTGATTCACTTAAGATTCCCATCGAAACATGCATGTTTTAGAAGTTCCTCAAGTCTTTTTTGGGTAAAAACCATCAAAATCTGAACTGATAAATTTAAAGACGACCTGTGCTCTTAGCATGTTACTTTTCCTATAATTGTTAAAAAATTTATTTGCCAAGCAAATTGTATATGCATGATGGGTAGTATTAAATGCATTTGTGCAATGCTTCAATAAAGCACTAGGTGGGGAAAAGCACAAAGTACTAAGAGAAGAGGGCGATTGAATCCTTTTCCCATGAATTACTGATTATGTTTAGGTTTTACGCTGAGGCTTGTTATAAAGGATTAGTTGGGACGTGTTCATTAGATCTGAAGCTGTTAACTTAGTGTTTGATTTGCTCGTATCGACCTCTCAATGACAAATAAGCAAGTACTTAACAAGCTGCATGTCTTTGCTATGTGCTCTTCTTGCATTTAACGGGTGTACATTCACATTGTTATCATAAAGTTCAATTCTTTATCTTCGAAAGTTTTCTCTTCATTCTTTGGTGAGGCCAAGGGGATTTAGTACACCTGATATAATTTATAAGTAAACTTGAAATTGTAATTTAGGAAATCATGCAAATAATGTGCTTTCTTTTTAGGTGGCATAACTTATCCAACACTTCACTAGAACTTTATCTAGCCATTATGAACTTCCTGTAAGTATTTAGGATTTGTCTGTCAATTTGAGCTTATATTTTGGTTTTTAAATGCAGAGACAACATCAAAGTTTGGCTCGGGATTGTTCCTTCTTGTTCAAGTTGTGCTTCTTCTGGACTTCATTCACGGATGGAATGACAAATGGGTTGGCTATGATGAGCAGTTTTGGTAGTCATCCTTGTTTATTTGTTTCCAGATTGCCTTTTTAAAATGATGAAATATGTTTTTAGTGATCTTGAGAAATTAACCTCTCTTTCCCTCACTCTGTTTGGGATTTTGCAGGTACATGGCTTTGCTTGTTGTTTCACTTGTATGCTACGTTGCTACCTTTTTATTCTCTGGACTCCTCTTCCATCTCTTTGCTCCTTCAGGGCATGATTGTGGGCTTAACACATTCTTCATTGTGATGACTTTGATTTTTGTGTTCGTGTTTGCTGTTATCACATTGCATCCATCAGTGAGTATCTAACCTCCTCTAGTTAGAAGGAAAAGGTTCTCTCTTTATCTTCTGAATGATGGT
Source organism: Jacaranda copaia (assembly GCA_014898725.1). Classification (NCBI taxonomy): domain Eukaryota; kingdom Viridiplantae; phylum Streptophyta; class Magnoliopsida; order Lamiales; family Bignoniaceae; genus Jacaranda; species Jacaranda copaia. Next base: position 36,170 of record JACGDI010005208.1, read on the forward strand.
GTCTATGAATATTGCTGCATTGCTTTCCTCCCTGTAAGAAATAAACTATATAGAGGAAAGTTTGACTAAAATAATATTTGCTGAGAAGTAAAAGGGAAAAACTTGAATAGGGTTGTATGTGAGGAGAATCTAGTGTTTTTAGATTTTCTTCTCTATGTCATGACATTAGTGGTGCAATACCTTCTATTCTTCTTGTCAGCTATTAGAATTTTGATCTGGAAAGTAGTCAGAAGGTGCCATGGATGAGTGAGGTCCGAACCAAGGAAGCTTTGGAAAATTTTAGGTCATTCATCACAGGAGAATGGAGAGAGAGGAAAAGCTAATCAAATGAGTGGGCGGTGGAGACATGACCAAGAGAACAGAAAAATTTAAAGTTGGAGGTTTAGAGCAGAAACAGAAGATTTAAATGCAGCATCATCTATTAAAGACAAAAGGAAGCAATCTGTTTGGAAGAGCTGATGTTTCCTGCACTAATATTCACTGTGTAATGTAAGAATGTCATTCTTCACCTGACTAGTCTTTTGGGCTGCATTAAAATGGTGTTGGTGAAGACATAGTTCTAGACTTCTAGTCCCATGCTTTGTCAATACATAATTTTACACTACAATTTTCCACAATTTTGGACTTTCAAGTGAATATCTATAGCTAAGATATGTTGTGGGGCCTGGAGAAAAGCAAATTTATTCTATGCATGGGTAATTTTGCAGCCTCTCTTTGTAAGTTTATGCTTTTCTCTGCAGCACACTGAATCACACCGAATTACATCAAAGAGAAAGGGAGAAATCTGTATGGTTTTGCTGCAAAGTACATATTCCCTTAATTTAGTGTAGTGATCTTCCATAGAGGCATAGACACCTTAATATAGGATGGGATTTGAAAAACTCTGTTTTAACTTGAAAGCTCAGCAGACGCACTTAGCATCCTTTCTATTTCTGATGGGAGGCTTCTATTGTTCACAGAGACGAGCAAAATGAAAATATTGGACTATGTAAGGCTTTATCTTTGATAGGAGATATCTCTGTATGCTAAGTGTAGTTCACCATGTTGATGTTTTCCAGGCTCCTGCTCTTGGTGTGTTTGAGGAAACTTGTAATAGGACATGGAAATCTTCCATCTATTATTTCCTCCCTCCGTTCTGGTAACTTAGCACATTTAAACCCTCCTATCCTTGTCTGGACAAATTATCTTTCTGGTTAACATCGTTGGGTTTTGCATCTTTTGACTTGTACATGGACATTTGTGCTTGTAAATTTGTTTTTATATTCATGAAGATTGAAAGATTTCAAGATATTTCCTCATTTTGCAAATTTGTCCCGTGCAAATATATAGTTTGTTTATTTTTGTTGTTGGATTTGGTTTGTTGCTATTATGGTGGTGGTTGTCGGTTTTCTTGATATACTACATGAAGATTTTCTAATTTTAATACACACTGTTATAATATAGGTAAGCGGAAGCATTTTGCCTGCTTCGGTTATATCTCTGTACTGCATGTACCTGTGCTACAGTGGCCTTGCCAGTGAACCTAGGGACTATGAATGCAATGGTCTTCACAAGCATTCTAAAGCAGTTTCCACCGGCAGTCTTGCTATTGGGCTGCTTACAACTGTGCTATCTGTTGTGTACTCTGCTGTCCGCGCTGGATCTTCTACAACTTTGCTTTCTCCTCCAAGCTCACCACGAGCAGGTCACTTTTGCTCCTTTCTTTAATCCTTTTCTTTATATGAGGCTGTTTTTAATTTTGAATGCAATTTCTGTTGAGCAAAATGTTCAAATCATGCTCATACAAATGCTTATTATTACAAGTGAAGCAAATGCTTCCATAATCTTGTCATGATTTGACAGTGGACATAAAAGAACTTAGATTCACAGAGATCTGTCTGTCAGTTCGAGTGAAATGATGATGCATTTGTTTCTGACAAGCTGAGGAAATGGTCTAAAAATGTAGCAAGACCAAATAGTTTTGGTTTTGATGTCTTCTTCTTGCATATTTTTGTTTTGTTCCTGCCTGTGTCATTTGAAGGGAAGAGACCATCAAATTTCAATATAGCCATCAGGGAGGGGAGAATTGAATGACATGCATTAGGGAAGATTTCTTTTCTTCGTTTAACGTGGCAAAATAAACAGTTCAGTAAATCTGACTTGGTTTCTTTGTGTGAAGGTTCCGGAAAACCTTTGCTTCCATTGGACAAGGCAGATGAGCACCATGAGGAAGTAGAGAAGTCGAAGCCAGTTACATATTCATATTCCTTCTTCCACATAATCTTCTCTCTTGCTAGCATGTATTCTGCCATGCTTCTTACAGGTTGGTCAACTTCAGTAGGGGAGAGTGGGAAATTGGTGGATGTAGGCTGGCCATCAGTCTGGGTTCGAATTGTAACCTGTTGGGCAACTGCTGCTTTGTTCATCTGGTCTCTGGTTGCACCAATCCTCTTCCCTGAAAGGGAATTCTGATCTCCCCAAGGATCTTTACGTCCAATAAATCCATATATATATATATATATATATATTTTAATGTGTGTGCTGTTTTTGCTCGACTCAAGTATGAAATTTGTGGAACTCTTGATGTGGCTGGAAAATTCCAGCACAATGGCATGTCTGACTTCTGTTTGTTTTTATATTGCTTTTAAATACATATAAGTTTGGTTTGTAAAATTTGTCATGGAGTGTTTGGAAAGTCAACAAGTACCATGCGTATGCCATCCTTTAGTGTTTTACATCTAGTAGCCCGACACGACAACTATGAAGACGCCATCTTGATAAAATGTTGTGCAGGATGGAATTCAGGCCCCACATACCCTTATATGTGGATAACATAGAAGTGTAATAAATTTCGTGACTTTTAACATTGTTATGGGTAGTTATTTTTAATTATTATGAAGTCTAATATTAGAATCATTAGAAATTATTAATCCAAGCAAAATCTATCCCCTAAAATTCAGGTAATGGGTACGAGAGTAGCTACTTTGTGCATGGAACTTGTTGACATGTAATTTCTTTCCTCCAGTAATGTGGCCGTGTCATGTTTCTGCTGAATTTTGAAGTTCTTGTATCCAGTTGCATGCAAAACAATTTACCATCATTCAGAGCTGTAAATGTTCAGGAACAGGAACCGCAGTTTACGACTGGCGGTGAGGGCGTGCAACTAACCTGGTGTTTGATTTTATTTTTATACCGCATTTACATTTTCATTCGAAAATGAAAATAGAAAGCCATCACTTTCTCATTATTTTCATTCAAAATATTTTTATTTTTATTTTTGAATTCTTTTTAAATTGATTATATCATTCTACTATTACATTAATCAAAATCAAATTTGATTTCACATAAAGTATTCATTATTGTTTTAAAATTAATAAAATATACATATATTTACAAAAAAAAATTCTTTTTAAACATAAAAAATTATTAATTAACTAATTTTTCAACCCCATTCACACTCTAATCATTATTTTTCAACAAATCATCTAAATACATTTTCATTTTTATTTCAAAACTATAACAAACTTTTTAATCTTTAGAAGTGGTAACTACTCTTGGAAATAAAACCAAACGTTCCGTAAGTTCGTTTCTCATCGATTCCCCCTCGCTTGCAACTGCAATCATCAGCTTGCTTGCAGTAGCAGGCATTTGTTTAAACCGTCTCTGTAAGTCTTTCCAAATCAGTTAGGGTGTTAAGTATTGTACAATCTGTGCATGCATGAATCTCTCTATTTTCCTGTAAACATTATTGTACAATATGTTTGGAACAATATGTGTG
>JACGDI010005208.1:53854-102988 GCA_014898725.1 Jacaranda copaia
AACATAGTGCATACAGAAATTTTCGAATGGATGGAGCTTGAAATTTGGTGAATATTTTTATTTACTTTACTTTTAAGACAAGCTTTACTTTTTTTTCAAATACTTTGCAATTATAGATAGCTATTATAATTTGAATATAGTCTTTTTGAGTAATTTATTGTTGCAGATAACTAATATAAGTTAGCAACTATATCGTATCAAAGATATCAGTCTATTATTGCGAAGCTAGATAGCAAAGGTTCTGGTAGAATCAAAAACATCACCGAGATAGTCATTGAACACCTCAAAAAGACATCAAAGACTTGTGCTTATCAATGAACAGGAAACAAATAAGATTCATTCAAATTCAATCTCTTTCCCTCAATCCCAACTTTCTTAGAGCTCTACATTACTATGCACATTTGCAAATTTTAATATTCATATTTTTAAATTATTTGATCTATCACATACCTTTATAAATTGATATTTTTGGCTTGTATATGTATCGACATCTTAAGCACCAAAACATATCTAATATAAAATTGTATTTATAGGGGACAAGAATTGTTGGAGTGATCTTCAACCTTGACATCAAATAGTCTGAGAATACCCTAAACCTGATGGAGACTTATTTAATATCAAATCCAAGAGTAGTTGCAGCTCATCGATATTACTACAGCTGCGGTAATGATTATCAATGGGTTATCTACTCAAGAATTGTTGTAAATAGAGAAATGAGAAATCCTATATCATAAAGCTTCATTATTCCAAGATTTTCCTCAATTTATGAGTTAGCCATATCTTCTGAAAGAAAAACTGTCGTTACGACACTATACAAAATATCTTTATTGGAATATTTGTTACACATTCATTCTCTAACACCAAAAATCATCTATTTGTTGACTTCTTTTGTAGATATACTCGCAATTGTCATAAAAAAATTTGAACAATGCACTATTCTATCTTCTAGTAGAACACATATCATTTAAGAATTTGGCATTATGAACTAAGAGTGAGAATAAATTGCATCTCTCTTTCTCTAAATAATTTTTTTTTTCTGTACAAAAGCAGAACTATTAATTTTACATTTAATTTTATTACATGTCATTATAGAGCAAAACCACTTATTTTATCACGTTGGAGCAAGTGGCATCCTCTAAAGATAGTAGAATTACTTCATCGATTGATGTGATGCCCATTATATTAGCAGCAAAACTTACTGTATCACTATACTATGGTAAAAAATTATATCAAATGTTATTTTGTATCTTAATCTAAATAATTATGCATTCTTCCTTCGTTTCAATGCCAGGCTTGTCTCTAGGATCAACACCAGCAACAAATATAGCTATTGATCCACTATTCCCAAAAATGCAACTACTTAATTCATGTGACTATTACATTGTCGTTCACTTGCAGAATAACTTATAGAATGCACAAAATTAGGCAAGCAAGCAAGCAATCAAAAAATAATAACATAAAGTCTACAACAACTTGATTTTAATATGAAAAATCAATTGTCAGTGAAAGAATCAGATATAAAAGTGCATAATATTGCAGATGCTACCACTAACGAAAATGTAAGTTTTGTAAATATTAATGAACATTCTAATAGCCAATCTAGGCAATGCATATGTAAATTTATAGTTTGTTCGAAAACTAACAACAATTATATAACAAACTATTTTAGATTGATAGATTCTCTGTGCATGTAAAAGCAAGAATCACCAATATAACACAACATTTCTACTACATATGATGTAATGAGTGCAGTACATCATATGCCGTTGAGTTTCATTGGCCTATTAACTGCAGGCATTGCAAATAGACGATAATTGCTTGGCCAAGGTAAATCTAAACAATGCTATTTACTAAATTCAATAAAGTTGATCATCTTATCTTCTAAAATACCAGCTACACTTGTAGAGCTATACTACTTGCTAACTTATACGATGAAATTGATGAATGGCGTAACACATTTTGGAGATGATGCTACCAAGTTACTTCAAAAGGATGCAATGATATGCATGGAAATGCAAGGCAAGGTAAACCATTAAAAGCATAAGTTATTTTTCAAATGCTGTTCAAAGTAAGTTAATGACAATATCTTTTATGCAGGGTGAAATGCTACAACTAGATGAAATAAACTTTGTTTTGAAAAACATAACATATCTTGTGAAAGTAAGAAAATCAATGAGGGAGTAGTACGATAGAGAACAAGTCCAATATATTATTCTTAGCTTTATTAAAGAAAAAATCTCAGACAGACCAACAAGTGAGACATGCTCGTTGACAATAGCATTACAAGAAAGCTCTTCTATAGAAACACAACTCAAAGAACTCATTAGCAAAAAAGCTTTTCCTACCCAAAAATCCTCTAGAGGAGGTAAATTTGTTCGTCATCTTATTTGCAAATCGAAATATAAAGTTCAACATCATAATAGATAAAAATTATTGTCACCACAGATCAACAAAGTGATCCAAGAACTACCAAATTAAAGAGAGCTAAATTATCATCTCCAATGCAAATTTAAACAACTAAGTAGGCAAAAAACGAATGTAGATATGTATAGTGAAACTAGTAAAGTTTATTTTGTGTAATGTAATCCTTTTTTGACACACAACATTGTTGTTTTCTTAGTCTGCATATCAACTAAGTGCACTTGATCCATGTTTCCTTCTTTAAAGTTCAAATAATTTCATTATTCATCAGTGTTGAATGCATATATGCTAATTCTTAGATGAAGGGTTCATATGTTTTGAAAATTAGAAAACTGATTCTCTATGTGCTAAGTTATAATCATTTTGCATAGCAAATATAATTTTAGTCTATGGAATTTCTAAACATTGTTTCCCTATATGTTTTCTGGTTATCTTAGAGTAGGAGTTACAACCATAGGCATTCCCTGTCTCAAGTCGCATGGTGCTAGCAAGAGTATATGGCATTTGTACTTCAAAATCACATTTTGGTGCAAACAGCCAAAAACTACTTTTTAGTCTAAAGAGGTTTCGGTTTGGGAAAGTCAAATTACAACAAAGAAAAGTTGTATTGATTGTTTTAATGAGGTGGAAGTTATTTTTGATAAATTTTATAGGAGGAAAATTTGATAAATTTGATTTCTTTATCAATGCTTGAAACTAAAATTCATTTTTCTTTAGTTATGAAATGAGTTTATGGCAAAATTGGAAATTGAATATTATTGCATCTTGCGTTTTGTGGATTTTCATTATGGAGATGCATGCTACTATATAGATGAGTTATGATAATTGTGCCGCAATTCAATTGTAAAGTTGCATTATGTATTTGTTCACAATTGTATAAACTATGGAATAACCAAAACAAATTGAATTTCTCACGAAATATCCAAAAAGAAAAGCAAAATTAAAGAAAAAAATTGAAATTCAATCCTTTTTCCTTCTTTCCGAATTTCTCTCGAACAAGTGCATAGTACATTTATTGGGTAACTTATATATATATATATATATATATATTTGAATCTAAAAAGTCCATTAAAATATTTAAATTTAAAAAAAAATAAAAATTATCCAATCAACTTTTTTATTTTATTGTCTAAATTAATTTTGGCTTATTGAATTACCTTTGGCTTCTTAAATTAAGAAATCTAATGAATTGATTTTGTTTGACAAAATATTTTTCTTGAAGTTGTTCCAATCGTTTTATATAAATTGCAATTGTTTGTTCTAACAATTATATTTTTGAAAAAAATAATTTGTCTTGGATTTTAGATCTATAAATTAGAGCAGATATGCTTTTAGGATTTAAAAAATGAACTGTCAAGAATTATGTTCTATAAAAGTGTTTAATTATAAGTTAATTTTTAAATTCATATTTCAATAAATTGAAAAAAGTAATGTAAGAACTTTCATAAATAGCTATACTAATTTTATGACTATTGCAATTGATTATTTAATAACTACTTGTGATAATTATAAATAAAATTAAAACTTTTATGAATAAATCCTATTTTTATATAGTACTCTAAATTTAAAATTTAACTATATCATTTAATAGTTGGTGTATTCCAATTACTTTCTTTATATTTACTAAGCTCAAAAAATAATTTTAAAATTTTAATGTTTTCAATTAAATATTTTATTTGTAGAATAATAGAATTAAATTATGTTAAATTTTCTTCTTCAAGGGATAAAGTGGCATACTTTTATAATTTGAAGAGGCAAAATTTTACCATCCCATAATTGAGGCGGACAAACTCTTACTTCCCAGAATAGATTTTATACTTCCAAAATAAAATTATATATTCTTCCTCAAATTATATTTTATAGTATTATTTAAAAAATTATAATTATTTCAAATCATTGTATTTTTTTAATTATTATTTTAATGTAAATATATATTGTTATTATACTACTGTAAAAATAACATATAATTAATAATACAAAATTTTGATGTGGCACCACTAATAAGACATAAACTTGTGTGAAATATTTACATTAAAAATTGTCTCTCCTTGAAATACAAAATATAACTTAATAATATCAATGATAAAATATTTGGTGACATCAAAATTGTTATGCACATATTAATTTGTAATAATTATTTTTACTTTACTAAATTAATGGTGATAATAATTATACATAGATTATCATATTGACAACTGTTGCCACATGTAATGGACAATTTAGTGGCAACACAAAAATTATGATAATTATATTTATTATCATTGTGGTGTCACTCTTGATACATCACTAACTTATAAAGTTACAACTTTATACATAGTTTTTTTTGTCAATAATAACATTAATTTTTATCACCATTGAGACTGTGGAAACTATTCTTATGACAAAATCAATATTTACTATTTAATATTAATTATTTTTTTGCTGTTAGAATCCATTTTTCATAATGTATTGGGATAATAATTATTTGATAAATGCGCAGTTTGTTATTATATTTATTCCGTATTACTTATTCGACTATTATTCAAGTAAAAATGAAAGTGTAAGCTATTGGATTGTAGACACATGATAATGTCATTATTTGACTGTGAGATATCACTGTATGCACTAAAAACTTGTAAATTTTCTTGAGCATTAATTCAAGTGGGCGGCATGCACGAAATTCTCCCCCATTAATAATAGTAGAAAGTAATTAGGTTATGATTAATTACTCACTAATATCATTAATATTCTTAATATATGTCAGTTGGAGCATCACCATAAAATAAGAAGTGAGACATGTTAATGAAGTAGTAAGAATAAAATCCGAAAAATCATTTGAGAGAGGTTTTGGAATTGAGTTCCATGCATACATGTTCTGATATTATTCATTTACTTTAGAATTTAGATGTATGCTTCGAAAATTTGAGTCCCACCCATACACGTATTGGTATTTACAGTTTAATTTTAGAATAAGCTAATTAAAGGAATGCATTTCTGATTACATTGACTTTATATACACACACACTCACACACATGTATTTGATATACATATATACATTAAAAATTTGTTATAATTTAATTAATTATAAAATCCATGCATATAAGTATGAGTGTGATGTCATTAAATTAATTGACCAATGACATTAATTCAAAACAAAGGTATTTTTTGAATCTTAAAAAACATGAGTATTTATTCTTTTGTGTGAATATTTATTCATGTGTCTTATAGTACATTGCAAGAAAAAAAGAAATAAGAGACAAAATAAAAGGTGACAATTTTTATTTTCACCATGACAATGCCACTAACTATCGATGGTGAAAAAAATATTAGTTTTTATTACTATTGAGCTATATTGTGACAAAATAAAAATTATTAGTAATAACAACATAAAAATTATTATCACTTAAAACATGTCATCATTAAATTTTTTTATATTTTTATCATTAATATTCTCTTTTTTTAGTTGTAGTCGATTACTTGTTGGTAGTTAATTGTGGGTGAATAGTTGTTTGTTTAAATTAATAAGTTACAGATAATTAATGTTATTAATGTAATCATGGATATAAATATTTCAATCAGAAGCAAACGTTATTTCAAAATTGATTCTGGGTGAAATTGAAATTGGCAAAACGTTAAGAGAAATATTCGGTTAAATTAATAGATTGGTTGAAAGCTCCTGAGAAAGAACTCATTCTGAAAAACATAATTAGTATTGGAACTGACTGATATTGGGGCGGATAAATAGAAATTCGGTGCATTTTATCGAAGCACAGTAATTGTCAGATTCCCATTTTTTTTATAAAAAATTAATAGTTGTTTGTGAAAGTTTTACGCCATTTCATTCGTCGCGTTTCATATAAATTTATAAAATCTGTTATATTTATTTTTCTAACATATTGTTCTATATACAAAAATCATGAGTAAACGATTATTCTCAATTAAATACATTATATATATATATATATTTACCCACGCTCTCTTTTCGTTGTTAGTTACTCTTAGAATAAATGCATGCTCGTAATAAATTAAGGCATTCTCTATTTTTTTTTCCTTCCTTATTTACTTCGATATTTTTTGATTTCTAATTAATTTCCTAATGGTTTTCTTTACTCTTTGAGATTTTTTATCAGTTATATACACCTTTCTCACAATCTTTTTATCTAAGGGTGTAAATGGATATTAAATAGATTGAACATATTATTTTCATATTTGTGTCTGATTAAGTTTTCAAATATTTAGATACGGATACAGACTCAGCATTTATTTAAGCATGGCATTTGAATTCGTATTCGACGAATATCATTCGAATTCGGATATATCCATATTCGATTATAATTATTCAAATGCATCTATATTTGATTAAAGTTACTTGGATTTGAATTATTTTTTTGGAAAAAAATGCAAAATTCATCATGTAACTTGATTCTACTGGCAAAGTAGAACTTTAACTTTTCGGGCTGTAAAATTGATACACTAACTTTAAAATTTGGCAATTTCAGGACAACTTCGGCCCGAATTACATTTGTGAGCGGTCTGCACCTGCATGACAGTTCATTTAGCACCTCATGGCATGCATGGTCCTCACTTTCCTTTGTAGCTTATGATGTGACAATTTAACTTGCCACTTCAACAAAAAAGTAAAACTAAAAAAGCACAAAAAAAAAGGTAAATAAAATAAACTTACATGTAAAAACCAAAAAATGAAAAATCTCGAAAAAAAAAGACACAAACAAAAATGCATAAAATCAGTGTTTGAAAAATCAGACTGTTTATTGAATCAGAAAACTTACTGATTTATGGTTAATTGGTTCAACCATTGGTTAGACCATTGGTTAGACTATAATTGAACTGCAATTGAACCGTGATGTCATATTATGTAATATATATTGTATATTTTATATATTATTTAAAAGTTCATAAAATACCAAACATAAAATATAAAAAGAGTCTAAATTATATTGTTCAACTTCATTTTTTGAAAGACCGCATAGGTTGGGTAAGAGGCTAAAGATTTCTAGATTCTAGCTAGATTTAAAAATTAAAATATTAGATCTAATTTGGGACTTTATTTTGTAAATTTGTTGAATATTTTAGGATTTTTACCTTTTTAAGATGTATCTTAGCTTTGGAAGTTCACATTAGGCCAATTTTTTTTTTAAAAAAAGTGTTAATTATGCCAAAAATTAACGGATAGAAAATAAAAAAAAATGAATTGGTCCGATTTTCATAAATCGTGAATGGTTTTAACAGTCCAACCGACAGTTCAAATGATCTTCACAAAATAGAACGATTTTTTTTAATTTTTTATTTTTATTCAAAACCAAAATGGTCATGGTTGGTGGCTGTGTCTAGCAAATCTGCCATAGCTACTATGGAATTCTGGCTGTGATGGCCAAGCCTAGGTAGCCGCTGGCCAACAAATATGGCCATGTCAAATCTAGCAGCTTGCCAGTGACCACCCAGAGATGGGGGTATATGTGTGGGTGGTTTGGGGGAAGGGTGGGGAGGGTTCTAGTGGGTACCAACGCCGGCCCATGTGGCCGCCTTAGGGGCTGTCATGCCCAGCGGCCATGTTTGGGGGTGGGTGGTTTTGGGGTGGAGGGGGAGGAGAAGGGTATTAAAATATATATATGATAGTTATTATTATTATCTAAATCAATAAATAAATTTATATAAATTGAGTTAAATTATTTATAAGTTTTCAATAAGTAATTTATATTAGGTAGTAAAGAGCATAACTTTTTATTTCATTTTATTTTATTTTAATTAAATTATTTTAATTATATTTGTTATTTTAAAATTATTAAAATTGTTCTGTCCAAGATGATAGATTTAGATTTTAGATTTTATATTTTATATTTTAATCAAATTCAAATAAATTTATTGACATTATTTTAAATGTTTTTATTATTTTCACATTTTTAAATTAATTAATAAATTCAAAAAAAATTAATTAAATTTTTAGATATGTTTACTATTTTAACATTATTAAATAAATAACTTAATATTATTAAAATATTATGGCCTAAAGTGGTAAATTAGATTTTTAAAAAAATTTAAATGATAAATTCGTATGAAATAAAACCTTATAAACTTGAAGGATATTTGACATTTTAAATTTTGACGTGTAAGGATTAAATTTTTTTTAGAACTTAATTCATTTAATTCAATGATTTAGTAAGTGGAATATGTGTGTATGCATGTTTATATATGTGAATATATATAAGCATATAAATATTTTTCAAGATTTATTTATTTATTTTTTATTTTTTGCTTTTTTCAATTTTTATGTATTTTTTGATTTTTTTGTGCAATTTTTCTTCTTTTTTTATTTAGTTTAATACATAATCTCATAAATAGATCTAATCAACTAAAAAAATAAAAAACCCTAAATAGGAAATTATTTTATTTATTCTTATTCTTATTATTACTATTATACTTATCTAAATATGTGGCATAAATCATATAATAAATTTTTCATTTAAAAATATGATTATATGATACCTATTTGTTTTAATTCAAACCACAACAAATTAATTGTACATTTATAATTTTTTTGTCTAATTTATTTAAAGATATATTGTCCATATCACAAAGTTTACACTTGTTAAAGATATTTGGTTGACATAGATATTGCCTCAAAGCATATTTTACATACTGTTGAAAATATTTTGAAGAATATTTTCCAAAATCTTCTAAGACCTTTTGGAAGATGAAAATGTTCAAATATTAATTTTAAAGCTCCGATTTGTATACACATGTTGATCATGTATTTTTTTTGTCATTTTAATAATGCACCATTATTGAAAAATGAAAGATATATAAATCTAATAAACTCATACTAACTACAAAACACACACCAGTTAAGTTTCTTTTTAAAGAATGAACAATCATAAAAATCAATGTAATTTAAAAAAAAAAATCTCAATGCATCCATACATAGTATTTCAAGGATTAAGTGTGAAGATCACAAAAAAATATCAATTATCAATATGGAATAATTAAAACTTAATGTTTGAACAAAGTCTTAAATTTTATAATCCATCAGAAAAAATTCCAACAAATTTGAAATTAAAGGTTTCTTCATATCATTGATGAAGAAAAAACCACTAGTGAAGAGAAAGAGAATAGTATTGAAAGTTATTTTGATGAAGAAAAAGAGAAAGGAATAAACGTTACTATCGAAAGGATTTAAAATTAAGAAAATTATGAGAAAAAACTCTGAACCACTTTAAATTTTATAGATTACTATAATATGGGCCTATTAGCATTAGAGGGTGCTATAAATTAACATCAAAGGTACTATACACTAATGTTTGCTTGTATACACAGATCCATCACCTGTTTTGTTATTATAGCTTAAGCCAATGACTTTCTCTCACGATCCTTTAATTTTTTTATTTTATATATGTTATTATACTAATGGTAAAATTTGTTAGTTTATTCATTTTACCAAAATAAGTAAGAATTGCTAGTTGGAAAACGATATGGCTCAAGATTGATTGTATTAAGGTGAAATTGCTTTTGTTCTGACTTGATCATATTTGGGATCTTGGAAGTTTATATTTTACACGTAGCACTGAATTTGATTATCATTGAATTTGTGTTATGATACTTTATTTGAAATTATTTAAAAAAATAATTTGTCTTTGATTTGTACTTTGGATTTAAAAGTAAATGAAATTGGAATTGGAATTATTCCTGCATATCTTTCTTAATTAACTGATCAAATTAATTAAAATCAAATCGATCAAATTTTACCAGATTTATTTGACTAAAAACATTTCAATCAACTCATGCAGAACCTTTATATTCTTTCTAACTTCTTTGTATTTCATTAATACCTAAAGTATGATTCATTAATATTAAATTATAGTACAACGTTATTATGATCAAGTGTATTGCTCTAACTTGTATATATGAAGTTAGGGATTCCAATTCAAACAAGTCTCAAATTTATGATTGTGCGTGTATAAACAAATATTATGATATAATTATTATTTTAAAAAAATTATCTTATTTCCATCAAAATCTTGCCCTACAAAAGACATTAAGGCGAGTTTCCTTGTTGGTTGTGACAAACAAATAAGAATTTGATTTTAAATAAGCATCTGGGTGAATTAATTAGCAGTATGATTGAACTTCACAACTTACGTTTTTGGAAGGAAAATAATTATTGCAAAATGAGTATTCTAATTGTTTTTTGGGATAATCTTAATTGATATTGTCAAAAGCTAAAGACTCTGATAATAACGTCTATTCTATTAAATTTAGAAGAAAAAAAAAAAGGAATTTTTTTAAAAATAAGATTAGACAATTTTAACCAAAATTTGAATTTTTATAACTTATTATTTTGGAATCATTTAGAATAATATCAATATTAGTTGTGACTTTTTTCCTGATCCAAATGATCAAAATACGTCCATTAACTGACTTCAATGACTTTTAAGATATTCTTTGAACCCATTCAAATAAATAGAAATCTATACTTTATCTATGCAATGAGATATGATAATTTTGACTCATTACTGAATTTTTAGAGTTTAGAATTATATTGAGTGCTTATTAATTGCTTAGCACTAAATGTGAATCTCTTAATCAATTTTTTAAATCATCTCACTATGCTATCAATCAAATTTAGTAACCTTTTATTACATTTTCTAAAACTCATATACACATACATAATATTATATATATAAGGATATTTAAAAATAATTATAAAATTTTGACCAAATTATAATTTTTTGAATATTAAAATTTTTAATTATTTGGAATAGGTTCATTGGTTAATATTTGCTAGTTGTGACGTTTTCTTTATATAAAAATATACCAACTAATCAAATTTAATTATATTTAATACATTTTTAAACTCATACATACACATATAAATCAGGAAAACTTTTAAGCAAGACTCATATATACAAACTTAAGAAGTTTTCAATGAAGATATTATATAATACCAACAGCGCACTGGCTGAAATTTATGAAGAAATGGGCTAAATACGTTTTACCCCATTGTAAAGAGCCTAATTGGTTGAAAGCCCATTGTATATTTTTAATTGGCATAGGCTCCCTTGTACTTCTGAACAAATTGCTCACTTTTTTCAATTCATTTAAACGTTTTTTATATTTATCAAATGATCAAATTATCTTTCTTTATATGTCAAATGCAAGGCTTTTTTTTTTTTCCCAATTGAATGTTCTAAAATGGTCCTTGCTCAACAATGAAAAACCCTAAACCTCGATGTTCTCCAAATCTAAGCCTAATCCTCCTTTTCTTTTGCACATTTGATGATTCTAGGATATTCCATTCATAAGCAAACTATTTGTCCAATTATTTTTGTGTATTGAAACAAGTTGATGCTAAATCCAATTTAATTTTCAAGGTAATATACTTTCCACCCCATTTTATACTACATTTTTTATTTTGTTTTTAAAATGTATTTTCACTATTGTTTCAAATTATATTAGTTAATTAATTGAATTTTTAGGGTTTTTTTGTTTTGTTTAAATGTTAAGCATGGTCACTCATCTATGATATTATGTAATATTCTATGTTTTTTGAATTTTTGCTTTACTTTGTTTTGAAATCCAATGTACAAATTATTAAACCTATTTTGTTTTGTTTGTAGATTAATGGAGGACTCAAATTTTTTTAAAATATGGGTTGGTGGGAGGTTTGTAAGAACATGACATGATGTCCAATACAGTGGACGATATAGTCATGAAATTGAGTTAGCAAACTTGAGAATAGAAGGCTTAAAAATGTCTCATTGTATTGGTTGTATAAGTTGCATGGAGAAGAAGAGATCAATGTGTGGTTCTACTATAAACTACAAGTATTGTCACTTGAGATGGGCATGGGATTAATTTTGGATAATACAATCTTAGAAGTTATGAGACATGCTTTGAGAAATGAATGTGTCATGATACTATATGTAGAAGAAACAAAAAAATCCAACCCAGATTATTGACATATAGGGCAACATAATTTACAGTCAATAGACATCAAACAGGTTGGATGATAAAAAGATGAATGATTTGATAGAAGGCATTTATTTTAATGATGATGATCAAATGGGAACAAATATTATAGATGAAGAAACTCTCACTCATGAAACACATGTGGAATAAGATCAAATGGGGAAAAGATAATGATGCTGGGTTAGATGAAATGAGAAAAGATATGGGAACAGATATGAGAGCTGATAAAATTGGAGTCGATATGGGAACACATGTGGAGGAATAATTAGTTTCAATGGGGCCACATGCACTAGATGATGTAGCAATGGATGATGAAGTTGTGATAAATATGCCACATGCACTGCATAATGAAGTAGTGGATGGTGAAACTGTTACAAAAATGCCACATGTAGTGGATGAAGAAGTTGATGCTAACATCAGTGAAGAGTCATCCAACTCAAACTATGTAAAATTTAAGGTGATGAATCAAATGCACCTTTAGTAAAATGTTAGCGAACTTAGAAGATTTTAATGATGATGGCATATTTGTGGAGAAACAAATGAGCATGGCTGATTCTGCCATGTTGTTCTCTCAATAATGACATTTTATAAATTTGCCATACTATTGTTCTTTGTTTGATTCTATCATGATATTGTCTCAATGTTATTTTTTGTTTATTTGGCATTGTGTTGATGTGAAGCATTTTATTTACTATCTAGTCACTGTTATTTATGGTCCAACTTCTAATTAAGAATTGATAAAAAAAAAAGAAGCTTTCATTTACCCCTAAACAATGTTAATTTAACATTCGAACAAAAATTTTTCATGAATAGAATAATTAAGACCATAGATGGTTGCACCTTGTTTTTGCTTGAGATGAGCTGTAGTAATATTCTCCACAAAATGGGACAAATGAATGACATTTTTTTAGTATAATAGAAGGGCAAATATATCATTTTATGGCATCAAACAGCTTCAAAAGGTAGAAAAAATCGCACATTCAACTCATGTACCACCATCATAGTACGCAGAACTTTTGTTGCAATTTATTACAAAGGATGTTTATGCTAATTAGAAATATACAGTTGGTTTTCAACGCTCTTTATAAGGGGATAAAATGCATTTTGCCTTTGTGAAATATTAAAAAAATGAATATGGGAACAATATCATCTATATTATATTTGTCATATTTTCATAATTTCAATTTTTATATAAAAATATCACTACCAAACTTCTCTTAAAGTATATCGTATTAGTTTTATTTTTAACATCTTTCATGATTTGTATTAGATTATTAACAATTAAATATATTTTCTATTTACTATTACATGTTTGATTGCTTCCTCTTTAATTCTTATATTTCACTTTGTAATTCACTGAATATGAACTTTTGAATTTTTTCCTTTGATCTTGTAATATATTATAGGAATTCCTTTAAATTTTTATATGTTGTATCTATTATTTGCTTATAACTTTTTTACTTGTCAAAATTTATAAAACAATGTCAAATTTTTATTCTCTTTATGCAAATTTAATTTTATATGTTTATTGGTAAAAAGTAATCAAGTTATTTATTAAAAAGGCCTTGATAGATAATACTAGTACATAGAAACTTTTAGTTTTCATTTAAATGCCCAAATGGGGAATTTTTAATTTTTTTTTCATTTCTTTAGGTTTTTTCAACTTATGGTGACTATGTTGACTTCAACCTTACAAAACAGAAGACTAATGAAAGATTACTTCATAAGATAAGAATCATACCAAAAAGAGCTAAAATATATTTAAAATCTTGCATTCCCAACAAAATACTGTTGAAATCGTCTATTTTTATTTCTTATTTTATTTTTTATTCTATTTTATAGATATATGACATGTGTATTAAAAATAATTGAATTGATAAAGTAAACAAAATTTTGAAATATTCCATTCCAGTTGGAATAGGAACGCAGGGTTTTGGAATATATTGTAGCCTTCTAATATGATTCTTGCCTTCGAAGGTCATCTTTCACCGACTATAATGCCCCAATTGGGAGGCGCTTGCTCACATCTGAGGACCCATTCTATACCACAAGTTTCTGAATAATAGAAAATAAACTTTTTAAAATCCAAAGTATTTAATTTCTACAAGCCACGTTCATCAGAAGTTCAACTTACAACCAAAATATCATGAATCACACTTAGCAGTTCTACCATATTCATTACATTTGGTCAATAATTCAATAATTATAATATGTATATTTATACATCTATTGGGTTCATTACCTCATGTGTCACGTGGGTTAGTCTATTTTCATCACTCGTTTTTATTTGGGGTAAAGAATAAAAGATAGCAACACAACAATGTAAATCTTAATGACTTAGTGAGATATCTTAGCAATAACAATAGAATGACAATTTTCCAAATAATATGTAGGAAACAAATAGGAACATTAAAATCTTCAAAAATTGTGGAGGAAGATTTCAATCAAAATTTTAAGTGATCTATCTCACCATCAACCCATACCAATGATGAGACTTCACGAAACTCGTTGCCTTTTTGTAGAGGTTTAAGTAACAAATATAACCAAAAAGTCAGCACATTTTTCAATTAATAATTCAATCTTTGTCAAATATGATGTCAACCATTAAACATTTTTGCAATTTTGTTGTTGGTGGTTTTCCTACCTTATCGCTCCATTTTCATAGACATGAAAATCTTTATAGCTTTGAGTTTCGAGTGATCGGTTCTGACACGTAAACGTGCACAAGACATGGCTAGCTACATACCTAATCCCGTACATAGACAATTATCTCCAACTGACTAAGAGACAGGATTATAACAAGTAGGGTATTAGTCAAAGATCAACCACTGTCGGTTTGTTTCGCTTGGTCGTCATTCGATCTAATCCTGGGGTATCAATTATTTTCATGAATATCATGTAACACATCCAATAACATTTCAATTAACATTCCGATTTGCCATGACAAACAAGAAATCAAACAATTAATATCGAGTTCACTTCAAGAAAATAGTCATGGCAATAATAGAACATGTATTTTGAATCCCTTTTTCAATTTTCCAATTTCACCATTCTCAGGTAAAACAACATAAATAAAGGTCAACAAGAACCTTAATCAACATAACGTTGCAATGAGTGGTAAATTTCGCAACATGTTTACTTTTTCAGAACTCGAGTGGTCATGGGTCAAATTAATTGATATGTTCAAGAATGTAACTTCTTAACATGAAAAGGATCAGGCAACAAGGGTGTATTAATAAGTATATATGTTCTTTCCCTAGTAAAGAAATCTTGTATTGTTGAGTATAAACTCACCTTGCAAATGTAGAGGAATCCCTAATCGTGTGGATACTCTGGTCTTGGCTTCCTAGTCAAACCAAAAATTGTCATAAGATAACCAGAGTTATCATCTCATTAATCCTCTAAATCTTAAGTATAAATATAGTTGATGTCTTTATCAAACTCAAGGTTATTCTAACATAATTATGTTAATCTCTGTTCCATATCTAAATGTCTAAAATGATTAAATGTGGTATCCTTAACTAATTAGTTGATAATTAGATTAATAATACGATCTATATCATTGGGGTCTCATTTAGAGTTCCAAAACTCAATAAGTATTTGTATCTATAACACTCAAGTTCAATTATATCTCATCTCAAATGACCTTGATCTTTGGATGTGTAATACTCTTAGTACTATGAAACTTTACTTACTTGAGCCCAATCATTCCCATTTTTATTATCTTAAGGTTCTAATTATCTTAATAACTTTACATGCTCAGGCCAACTCAATTCTCAAGTTACACAACCTACTTTATGAATATTTTACTCAATCTTATTCCATAAGCATGACCTTCGTTATCTTATACCAAAACTTTGAGCTAGTACTTCTTGAGTGGCTGTCCCCAACAAACTCCATTTATCACTTCAGAATAGTTTTATGAGTCTATCATAACTAAATTGGACAATTCATTCCCATTCTAATATTTATATAACTTAAACCTTCAAATTAAGCTTTATTATATCTTGTCCACAACATACTATGTTATTGAGCCTAAGGATAATTTTAAGTCAATCTTTCTTAATTTGCTAAAGTTTGAATTATAATCAATGTAGTTCAACACTTACAAAATTAATCATCATCTTGAATGAAATTACATTTCAATGATCTCCATTTTAATAAATATTGAATTATAATTTGTAAAAACCAATCAAATTAACATTTGATATGAAATTTACCCAATTGAATCGAATTCGGATCTAATCTTAGGCTGGGAATAGCCCAGATGGACTCAAACTCAAAATCACATTTTGAGTCCTCTATCAGACTGTTGCCACAGTGCCGTCACCAATTGTTGCCGTGCTCCATCACTAGAGATGGAACTATCACCACCAGAAAATGTGCCTTATTCATTAATCAAAAGCCCCAAATCAATTTTTGATTCTGCTGCCTCTTCGCTAGTGAATTGGACAAAAATTGCCATGAAACCCTAACTTGCTACCATCTACTACTCACTTCCAATTGACTCACCACTGCCAATCGAATCATCAAATCAAAACCACCACCAAACTGCCCATCTCATTCAGATGACAATCCCTCGTAGCCCATGCCATTTTCGTTGTCGGAGGTGGCAAAATGACCACCACCGTTGCACGTTCATCACCACCCTTGATTTCTCAACAATTTCTTCTGTGGTTCTAGGTGTTTTTGGTATGGGGTTGATCATGGAGACGAGAGGAGTCTATCTATCAGCTTAATTTCAAGTTTCATGTTGAGGTTTCAAGCTTTTGCCACTTAGGATGTGTCTGGTCCTTCTAGTGAAAATTAGACAAGATTGAGAGCCTTTCTCTTTTATATAATTCATCTCTTTTCTAATTACAAAGTGACCCCCTAGAGTTTCCACCATTTTCAAAATAGCCTGCCAACTTTTAATCGCCTCACACTATGGCCCCAGAATTTTCATTTTGACCCTAAAGTTTTGCTTTTTTGCTTATTTATCTGCCGACATTTAAGATTTCAATCAATCCGATCCTTATTCTATTTATAATTCAATCCTTTTCTCCTTCAATTGAGTCCTCCAAAAGTTTTAATTTAAACCTTAACCCAAACATTTATAATGCTAAGCAATTACATCCTTAATTTAATTACCTTCCAATGCCTTGACTTTTAATATTTATGTTTGGTCTCTAAAATTTAATCAACATTTAGTCAGGATCCAATTTCCTTACTTTATAATTTATTTTGTTAGATTACTTATCTCAACACTAAATATTAATTTAATTTAAGAGTTTTAAAAATTGGGGTGTTACACTGATCTTTTATTTTAATAAAATGATTGAATTGTCCAAGTCAACATAGTTACCATAAGTTGAGAAAACCTGAAAAATGGAAAAAATTTAAAAAATCCACATTTGGGCATTTAAAGACCACACTTACAAACACAAGACACAAATTTAACAATTTCTCTTATAATTAAGTACAATGATTCACCGAATCCTCTGTGTCCGGTACGCTACGACCATATGGAATTAGCTCAACATATTCCAGTGAAGTGCCCTTTTGCTTAAGATTGTTGGAATCAAGCTCAATTTAGAGAGAGTCTAGCTAAAGTTTATTTTAAACATTTTATAAATTCTTACATTTTATAAGATGTTTTTAGAGTTTGTAAAATGTTATATCTTATTTTTAAAATAAGTTGTTAAAGTGTTTGGACAAAATAAGATTTTGAAACTTATAAGATGTTAATAATGTCAATTTTGTAATTAAAATGGTTAAAAATGAAGAAGTTTGCTAAGTTTTTAAAAATAAATCAAGGTCTCCTTATTTTTTAAAAAGAGCTTATATGCTCATAACATCTTATTTTAGCATCTTATAAGTTTTTTTAAAAAAAAAAATTATTAAAATTTTTTTATTAACTTATAAGCTCTTAAACATCTTATAAGATGTTTTAAGGAGCTTATAAGCTCACCCAAATACCCTCTTAGAGTTAGCCAACAACAGGTAGGTGATTCCTCATTTATTACATAGCTGGAACAAGTTTTATCAAATCTGAACATGGAAGCCTATTGCATTGTGTTTATGATTTTATGGAGTTCATGGATGCTCAAACAGCAGGTAGTGTGGAAAGGAAAACCGGGAACAACATTTTCAACTGTTTTTTGGGCAAAGATTACACTCCATCAATGGTTATATGCCCATAATAGTAAACAATAGGACACACCCATCCAACAACCAGTTTCAGTTCACTGGGCTAGTCCTCCATCAGGTTGGTTGAAGTGTAATGTCGATGCGGCAATTAATCCTGGTAGTGGTTCTTTTGGTACGGGATGCATCCTCCGAGATGAATATAGACTTGTTAAAGCAGCTCTTAAAATCCCTTATAAAGGAGCCATTTCTCCAGAAATGGCAGAACCAATATCATTCCAAGAGGCTTTGAGTTGGATTAAGAGTATGAATCTTTCAAGTGTGATCTTTGAGCCTGATGCACTTGTTATTGTCAATGCAAATTGCAAAAACTCAAGAGTGCGTTGATTTCTCTTATTTTGGGTGTATAATCTTATTTTGGGTGTATAATCTTAGATTGGAAGGCTATCCTATATGAGCTTACAAACTGCAGTATTTGTTTTACTCGAACCAAGTGGCTCACTGTCTTGCTAAAACTTCTGTTTCTAGGACAAAACTTGTCAAGTGGGATGATCAATTCCTACATAATCAGTTTTGATATGCAATGAAATTTATCCTTTTAGTGTCAAAGGGGGAAAAAAAAGGTACAATCATTCACCTATAAAGCAACTTCTCATTTTTATGAAAGTCGATACTTTATTTAGATGATGTGAAAATTAAACTATAAGAGGAACAAAAATATAAGTGAAGATATAAATTCAAGAATAAATTATCATAAACTCTCTTTCAACTTTATATAAATCATATGACAAGTATAATTCATTTGCCATATAATTAATTTGATTCAATTTACTCAATTTAAAATAATACATACATATAAATATATATAGTATCCCTAATTGAAAATCCAGTAGTTCTTGAGCATTGAGGTTTGAAATTCAAATTTATTAAATTTAAAATTTGCATTATTATTATACTATATATATATATATATATATCATGCCAATACTTTCATTTTTGGCGGCAATATAATCATAGCTTATTGCTTTATAATTTTTCTAATGGTAGTGTACTAATTATTTATTTTGGCAAAGTGCTATACTCTTTCTCTTTTTCCTGCCGAAGTCATCGCTCTAGGCATCAAAAATAAGAAAAAAGGATTCCACGATATGATCTACAGTAATACAATAATGAAGAAGCACCGATACAAGCAACAATAAAAATCAGACCCTCAGCAATTCTAGAAAAATATTTTAGTAAGCTATTGAATATAAGAACATACCTTGAGAAGTAGTAGTTTAGAATCCACGGCACGCATATATTTTATTAAGAAATAAATATGATATTTTTAGATTTTGTATACGAAATTTGATTATTATAAAATGCCTAAAAATTAAAATAAGTAATTCAATTGCCTAAAAACAATAGTTTAAGTAAAAAGAATGGGAAAAAATTGGTTTTTATGTACTTGCATTATCAATCAGAGCCTTTTTATTAAGTATATTTGTTAATTTTACCAATCAACATATAAAATAAAATTTTGCTTAAAGAAAATAAAAATTTGACAGTATTTTATAAATTTAAAGCAAATAAAAGTTGTAAGCAAATAATAGATACAACAATATAGAAATCTAAATTACTCTTTTTAATATATTAGAGGATCAAAGGAAAAAATTCATAAAATCCATATATAGTGAATCACGAAGTGATATAACAGAGTTAGAGATCAGAAAGCGATCAAACATATAATATTAAATAAAAAATATGTGCTGACAATTTAATACAAACGATGGTAGATATTGAAAATAAATCTAATATAATAATACTTTAAAAGAAGTTTGGTAGTGATATTTATATAAAATTGAAACTAGAAAAAGAGGATAAACATAATATAGAGGATATTGTGTCCATATACATTTTCTTTTAATATTTCATAAATTTTAGCTAATGTGGTGGTATTATTTAATATCTTTCTTGAAAACTTCTTCAATTTGTATACATGAGCTTCCAATGAAAATTTTCCTAATTTATGAATATTACATAAAAATTGAAATGACGCTGGCGTATTTTTATATAAAGAAAAAATCATGACTAGTAAACAATTAATGAAACTATTTTGAATAACTCAAAAATTTAGAATTTGATCAAAATTTCATTATTATTGTTATACCTCATTTTTTTATATAATATTACATGTGTGTATATGAGTATTGAAAAATGTAATAAAAGGTCATTGAATTTGATTGATTAGCATATTATGATGATTTAAAGAAATAATTAAAAAAATCCACAATTAGTGTTAAGCAATTAATAAAACTACACACTTAGTATAATTCTAAATTCTAAGAATTCAATAATTAGTCAAAACTTCAGGTTTCATCTATAAGTGTAGATTTATGTTTGATTGAATAGGTTTAAAGAATATACTAAAAGTCATTAACTATCGTTAATAGACATGTTTTGATCATTTATAACATAAAAAACATTGCAAGTAACATTGATATTATTTAAATGATTCCAAAAAAATAAATTATAAAAATTTAAAATTTAGCTAAAAAAAGCATAATTTCGAACAAAAAACTATTTTTCTCCCTTCTAAATTTAATAGTATAGATATTATTGTCAAAGTCCTTAAATTTTTTGACTATATCGATCAAAATTATTTCAAAAAATAATTAAAATGCTCATTTTTCTATAATGATATTAAGTCTACCGATGTTTTTCTCCACTGAAACAAAATTTGTGAAGTTGAATCCAACTACTTAATGCACCGTGATCCTTATTTGAAACCAAATTCTTATTTGTTTGTCAAAATTATTAAGGAAATTCACCTTAATATATTTTGTAAAGCAAGATTTTAATGGGGATGTAGATTTTTTTAAATAATAATTATACTATAGTATTTATATACATGTGCATACTTAAGACTCGTTTGAATTCAAAATCAAAACTTCGTGTATGCAAGTATGAGGATGATGGATTTGCCCGATAAACTAATGTCTAATAAATAATAATCACATTGCAATTATAATCTATATCGATGAATCACATTTTATGTATTCATGAAACACTAAGAAGTTAAGAAAAAGATAAAGATTTTGCAACATTTGATTGAAATGTTTTCAGTTAAACAAATCCTTTAGAATTTGATTGGTTTGGATCAATTAAACAAAAATTTTAAAAAATATATCTTTTATTATATTATTCTTAATTTTTTTAAAAGAATTATACGGAAATGTACTTTCAATTTAAATTCCATTTCCTTTCAAATTCAAAATGCAAATTATAATCAGATTATTATTTTTAAGTAATTTTAAATAAAGTATCATAATAAAAATTTAATAAAATAAAAATCAGCGTTGTATACAAAATACCAACTTCCCAATATATGTTCTAGTCAAAACAAGAGCGTAACTCTCGGGATCCTTGTTTGACTCACAATTCTTACTTATTTTGGTACCAAATAAACTAAAAAATCCTGCAGTTGTAATTTACTATAATAAAATTACGAAAAATTAAAAAAAAGAGCCGTGGAACAAAGTCATTGGCTGAATCCATAACAATATAACAGGTGGCGGGACTATGCACCGAAACAAACGTCCCTCCAATTTTAGCGGCGATCCATTTGCACAGCTTTTTCTATCCTCCGCCTCTGTCTCCTGTCACACGAGAGCACTAAAGAAACCCTTGGTCATCATCACTATCACAATCCTTGTTCCTTTTTCCTGAATATCTCGCACACCTATACGTACAATAATATCTGCATCTAATTTAACTGCCTTGATTTCCGGTTGCTTCCATTTACTGTTTTCACGTTTCCTTTTTTCTTTTCAATCTCCGTAATTGTTTTGTATTTAATGCTTTGGCCTGTAATGGATGCAAGCTCGTTCCCCGTGAGTTCCTTTTTGCGCATGTGTTCACACCATTGACATCACAGGCAGCGAAAGGATCAGGTTGACTTTTTTCGCGTGTGTGTTTTTTCTTTCGATTTTGTGGAGAATTTGTTTAATGCAGTCGGGTTTGTGGATCGCTGGTGGAGCTGTATTCTCGTGTTTCTCGACGTTGATTAGCGGGAATGTATTGGAACTTTAACGTATTTGCGTGTGTAATACGGGAACATTGAGAGTAGATTGAGGTTACTGATCACAAAAAAAAAAAAAAAAAAAAAAAAAAAAAAAAAAAAAAAAAAAAAAAAAAGCAAAGAAAAAGAAAAAAAAAACAAAGAAAAAGGAGTTGGTTGAGGTTTGAGTGCAATGGAGAAGGAGAGAAAGCAATATCCGATTGGAGCAGAGAATTATATTCTGTATGAGGAGGTGGGGACGGGAGTCAGCGCTTCCGTTCATCGCGCGCTGTGCATTCCGCTCAATGAGATCGTCGCAATAAAAATTCTCGACTTTGAACGCAACAATTGCGATCTGGTAACCTCTTTGTGTACGGATTAATGAACATATGCATGCGGATAGAGTTTAATTATCATGTTACCTGTATTGCTAGAAGATATTGTTGTGACTCTGTTCTCTTTGAATTTATGTGGAAAATTTTGGTTTTGGAATATGAATGTGTCTTCCACTTAAGATGCATTAAAAGGTTTGTCGCATAGGCAAATACTTTGTAACTAGCAAATTGACAGACTTAAAATTTTTATGTAAAAAACTAGATCTTTATATGCTTTCTTATGATGTTATTAATTCTAATATGATTTGATTACAAGTAAAAGAATGAGTTATTGATTCAATGGTTCAATAATTGGTAAATTAAAATACTAAGATGGTCTCGAAGCTATTCTTCCCCTTTTTTTGTGTAGATTATGAGAACAAGACCACTAGATTCTATTAAATGACCATCACTTCCAGCGCTGTAAAGCTGTAGAAAAAGTAACGGCAGAAGTGGATTGCAGTGAGAATATTATTTGCACTCTTACTTTCTTGGTATCATCTTATTTCCTTTGGGCTAGAGGTCCTGCAGCTCTTAGTTAATTTGAGTTGATTTATATTCTAATGTTTTATGCAGATCCATATCACCTAATTTAGCTCTAACAGTGGCTAATGGTCTTAAAAGCTAGTAACAATGGATGAATATGTGGTTAAATATTGAACTTGCTTTTTCACATTTTTAGATAATCTTTTGATTTGATTCTATGATTCTTTTATCCAGACAACAAGATAAACTGGTTAATCTGATTCGGTTGTTGCATTTTACATCCAGAATAACATTTCACGGGAAGCACAAACGATGGTCCTTGTTGACCACCCCAATGTTCTTAAATCACACTGCTCCTTTGTTAGTGATCACAATTTGTGGGTAGTAATGCCTTACATGTCTGGAGGTTCTTGCCTACATATTTTGAAGGCTGCACATCCAGATGGTTTCGAGGAGCTTGTTATTGCTACAATTTTGAAGGAGGTGTTGAAGGGATTACAATATCTTCACCAACATGGCCACATGCATCGGGATGTCAAAGTGAGTGGATGAACTTGAAGCAATTGTGTCATTCACAATAATTCCTTTAATTCAATTGTCTTGTGCCATTTAAACAAGCTTCTAAAATGAAAAGAACTACATCCCTGTTTTTCATTTACTGAGGATATAACAATATATTCATTGCCCAGGTTTTTTTTGTCCTGTTTGCTTACAGTTGATGTAATTTTCTTTTGTAGTTTGCAACAAATGTCAGTTAAACTAACATTCGAAGAAGTTGCACATAAACTTGAAATACATATAAGTTGTCCTGAAGATATTAGTAGCTAGCGGAACTCAGTATAGTGGTTATATATTTCAATCTCACTGAGTTTTGAAAAATAATTAGTTTTTCTTTAACATATGTAAATTCCCTCACTGGAGATGTCAAGACAACCTTGCAGCTAGTTTCCTACTAGAGGCTTTACAAAATTGAAGTAATAAAGTTTTAGATGTAACACTAGTGAAGGGAAAAAATGAAAATTTCCGTGATTCGGACTGTAATTTGATGTACAAATAACTGAATCCTACTGAACTTGCAAAAAGCAATTCTGATTTAAATGAACAGTGTCATTTCAATTAGTACAATCCTTTTGGGTATGTGTTTCAGCTCCTTCATAATAAATTAACGGCAGAGACTTGGAGCCTCTTTAAGATTGTCCATTGTCTTCTATATTATCATTAAATCATCTTAATTTGGCATCACTTTATCATTTCGCTTCTTCCAGGCTGGTAATGTTCTGATTGATTCGCGTGGTGGAATCAAACTGGGGGATTTTGGTGTCTCTGCCTACTTGTTTGATACGGGTGATAGACAACGTGTGAGGAATACATTTGTGGGCACTCCTTGCTGGTATGTGTCAAAATTTGGAGTGTATTTATGTTTTAATAGTTTCTCAAATTTCCACTCTCCATTATGATGGAAACCTACTCCTATTTATCAAGTGGTTTGTGAGAGAAAGATTGTTGTATGTATATGCACATATATACACGTATGTAGTGGGTGTCTGCAACATACATGCAATCAAGCTGGAATTTTCTAAAATTCTACTATTTTTGAAAGATATTGCTCATAGGGTGCTAGCTTAAGCTGTCATCAATTTCATCTTGGTGTCCCCATAAAGAGGAGGTTCTTTTTGTTTTGTAGGATGGCACCAGAGGTTATGGAGCAATTGCATGGTTATGACTTCAAGTCTGTTCATCATCTATTTCTTGCAGATTCTATCTTATCACAACTGAATATTTTACTATTTCCTAATCTAGTGGATGGACAATTTTTGCAGAGCTGATATTTGGTCTTTTGGAATAACTGCTTTGGAGCTTGCTCATGGTCATGCCCCTTTCTCAAAGTATCCTCCAATGAAGGTGCTTAATAGATGTAGTGATATGCCTTTCTTCTATCTGGAAGCTCTTTTAGTTATTTTCTACTCAAGGATATATGCAATACATTTTTGCTTCTTTAGGTATTGCTTATGACCATGCAAAATGCACCCCCTGGTCTTGATTATGAGAGAGACAAAAAATTCTCAAAGGTATGCTTGTTAAAAGCATATACTTACGAATAACAAATTACCTGTTTGATTGATATGCCATTTTTGTCAATATTTGGCGTGCCTAGAACTTTAAGGAGATGATTGGTAGTTGTTTAGTGAAAGATCCCTCAAAAAGGCCTACTGCAAAGAAGTTGTTAAAGCATCCCTTTTTCAAGAAAGCCAAAACAAGTGAATATATTGCTAAAACTCTTCTGGAAGGACTGCCAGCTCTTGGTGATCGTCTTCAGGCATTGAAGGTTTGTGCTTTTGTTAATACACAACCAAGTTATTACAGGCTGAAGTGTCCTAGTGTTGGGTTCTGTTCTAATAGAAGTATGTGAATTGACTTCAGAGAAAGGAGGAAGACATGCTTGCACAAAAGAAAATCCCAGACGGCCAGAAAGAGGAAATATCCCAGGTTTGATCTTATAATTCCAAGGAAAAAAAAATTCTGGTGTTATCATTTACAAGAGATCAACCTGATTATGTGTCTGATTTTATGTTATCATTTTAAAAGACTTTATAAATGAATATTGGTATTAGTGTATGTATGGGAAACTTTGAATTTCAATTTTATCTGTTTCTGCAGGGTAGTTGAATAATAAATACATAGTGTGTTATCCCTTAAACCATATATAATCAAAATTATTAAAATATGAAGAGTTAATTTACTGGACTTATTTTCACTGTCACACTTCAGCTGGGACCTTCACTCTGGTGTTAGGTGAATCTCTTTTTGCTAGATATGCTTAATTACTGCTAATATTTGCAAAAAGAAGTCTGTCTATGAATCCTTGCGTGCAGGAAAACGGTTTCTTTGCTTTTTTTAATGCGGAGATATGATAAAAGATTTACAACCCTACAGTTGCATATGCTCTCTCCTTAGAATCAAGGTCTTCAAATTGACCTTTAATTTTGCAGTCTTAACTCTTTCACCTGCTTCCAATATTAGAAATCACATTAACCACTTCCAAACTATGAGGTCGTAACAAATACCTCACCTGGACATAAAAATTTCTTGCGGGTAGAAATGAGCCCTGCATCAATTAAGCACTTCAGTAACTTGCAAGATTGTTGTTGGATCAGACAATGGTTCTAAAAATAGGATCTGAAGATTAGTTGAAAGACTTGTTCGTTTAATGGAACTCTTTTTAACTGCTATGGATATGGAGTATATAAGTTGTTAAAAGATATTTATACTGCTGATAAGAATCTGGCTGAATGGGATTTTGGCATGGTTCTGAGTTTTTCGTATATCCACAGAATGAATATAAACGTGGGATTAGTACTTGGAATTTTGACCTCGAGGATTTGAAGGCTCAAGCTTCATTGGTATTTACTCTTTTCAGCTTTTGATTATGTCGATTTATTTGATCTAAAATATTCGTCTGGGTGAGCACATAATACGTCTTTCCTTGCATCCAGATACCAGAAGATGATGCTATTGCAGAAAAAGATGAAGATATGCAACCCAAACAACTTCAGCACCAGCCATCTATGTCCAAAAATTTTAGAGTACTTCAACACCAGTTATCCTTTGCAAGTCAATATTCTGATGCTGGAGATTCTGTAAGTTAATACTTATTTTTTCATTAGAAGGGAGAGAGTTCTTATTTCCTTACTTTAACATCCAAGTTCTTTGCAGGATGACAACACCCCTGCCTCTATCTCATCAGTGGACTCTACAACTAACATGTATGCCATCATAATTTGACAATCCTTTTATACTTCCTCCAAGAACATTCATGTCCTGTATATAACTATCTTCATGATGCCTAATTGCTTCCTAACATGTCACATGCATGGTAGATTTAAGCCAGCAGAGTTATTTGATATTATGTCTATAATAACATACATCCTGTATTTGTATTTCACCTTTTTTATATATTTTTTTCCTAAGAGAAAAAACTCACACGAGGGAACCATTTCACTTGTGCATGTTAGTTGCTGCGATTTGTCTGTCATTGAGTCTCTGTCTTTCTTCTATTAACTTGGATCCTTGGATCTGTTTTCTAATTAGACTTACTTTTTTTGTCCCTTAGATCTAAATATGAAAGATCCGATGATGATGTGAGTATTCCTGTTTCAACATCAGAACAGCCAACAAGAACTATGTCCTTTAGTAGTGAAAATCAAGCAGAAAGCAATTTAGCAGAAAAACCTGCATCAGAGGTGTACAGAAGATCATCAGATGGAGCCTCCACAAGTTCTTATCAAAGGTATGATGTTACATCTTTACTAGAATAATTACCTTACTGCTTTTTGTAATGGGTTGCTTGTTTTTGTTTTTATGCTTCAAATATGTATAAGTTATATTTTTGTAGGACATTTGTATGGTTTCTTGAATGAGTATTGTACAACTATGCCCAATCTATTTGTCTAAAAACCAACCATCATGCAAGGTACATTTTAGAAACAGCAGAGAAGTATGTTTTCTTCACATCCAAGAACAAAAGCATAAATATAAGGGTTAATTAGAAAAACCACCCCTCAAGTTTGGCCAAATAACAAAATAAGCCTGTAAATTTCCAAGTTTGTCTCCATTGCATAAGTTGCACACTTGCTTTGCACATTGTCATAGAAAATGCTGACATTAGAGCTGCCCCCCGCCCCCCGCCCATCCACCCCCAAAAAAAAACTGATAGATGGTGATGTCCTACTTTTGCCCTTGGAATATGATCCATGAAATATGTGTAGACAAAAAATGCTAAATGCTTTAGAGATTATATTTTAACAATGAAAACATAAAGACTAGTTGCTTCCAACAGCAGCCATTAAATAAAAAATATTTAAAAAGAAACTTTAATATACTATTAATAACAAGTGAGATTGTTGGAGTAACTATCTTGTAATTATCTCATATGTTTTTTAATGTATTGACCAGATTTTTTCTCAGGATATACTAAAAAAGCTTATTCTGTTTTCTGTATACCAAAAGATACCCGATGTAAGTTTAGTGTATGCTATTAATTTAATTAATAATTTATACATTTAATTTAAGGTATAATAAACAATTAAAAACCAAAGCAGTTTTATCATCTTTTTCTCTTTGTTCACTCTTAGATTATGTTGTTTGTCTTTAATTTCTCTCTTATATCATTCCTTCTTTCTCTAGATTTATATCTATTTTTTATAGTGTTGGTTCATATAATATTTAAGCAAGTCCATGTAAATAGTTGAAAAAGTAGACTATCATATAAAAATTAATAGTTTTTTTTCATTTTATATATATTGAAAATTTAAGCGCACATATTTTATGCTGCAATCACTAGCATTAATTGTTGAGTAAACTGGTTTGATTTAAGTATTAAGGTAATGAGTAATTTTTTCGGTGTAATGTATATGGATAATTTTTGGATATAGACCACACCCAAATCATCTTCTTGTTCTTCTTTCTTACTTTCTTTCTTTCTTTTTTTCGTTTATTTTTTAAATATAGCTTGTTCTGGTCAGACAAATATTGACATGGGCATGGGCATTGGTATTTTAATTTTCTGGGCCTTTTGACAGGCGCATTTTATATGCGCATAATGCCTTACATCTGATTGAAGAATGTTCTAAGTTTCATAGTCCAATTTTCAGTAATGAATTCACTTGCTAGTAAATGTCCTTTTGGTTCTAGATGCATAAAAAATTCTTGGCCTCTCAAGTCTTATTGGTGATGTTTTCTTACAGTTTTCTTCAACAGCATGTCTCCTGATTATCTTGACAACTTTATTTGCTTTGTAATACTTAGCGACAAAGCCCTGAATCAGTCACAGACACGTGGTGGGTCTAACAATCTGCAACCGTTAGATTATGCACAACCGGAAATAATATTGAAAGGTTCAAAGACATCAGGCAAGTTGACTGTGTTGTTCAGAACTTTGACTTCTAGTGAAAATGCTTTTTTCTTTAATATTCTGTACTTTCTTTGTTAAATTGCATACTTTGATGCAGTTAATGGTGATGAAGTTGATGACAAGACAAAGAATCCAGTTGTTCAGCAAAAAGGACGATTTAAGGTTACATCAGAGAATGTTGAGATGGAAAGGGTAATATTCAGGTCTTCATCCGAGTAGTCTTGTCTATATTTATTTAAGATTCATTGTGTCTTTCCTGTAGGCGGTTCCGGCTCTTACACTACAGAAAAGCCACAGTGTGCAGGTTGGTGTGAAAAAGTTGCATAATAACATAAATGTTGCACATTATACAATTTTTTTTTTTTGAAATTGACTAAAGCATGGGGTTCATTTGTCTGCTAATTGTCCACAAGTGATTAAATGTAATTCTGAATCTGTGATCGGTCGTTTCTTTCAATCATCAATATGTTCTGATTCACTACCTTTTCTTTTGTTATATGATAGTCGTATATTTGAATATGTTTTTCAACTTCATCTGATGTATTTGTGAGTTACTAACATTTGATTCTTTGTTGCCTCTGAGAGCCTTAAAGAAAGCATCTGCATAAAATATATTGACCAAGCCGGCTATTAACTTTCATGTTTCCCGTACACCATTGCCATCACATATGAGTTTGTATTAGAATGTTTTGAAAGAACATTTTGGATATTTAGGTGATTGCTCAACTTCCAGCCATTTCTTCACCATTGCCTTCTGATGCCGGTACTCCAAATCCTTTTGGTCATGGTTTTTTTCCCACTCTGCAGAACATCTTGCAGGCAAATATTCTTCAAAGGGTAATGGTTCTTGAAATAAACTGTTATTTGTCTATCTTTTTGTCTTCAACTATTCTGTTAAAGTCTGATATTTTTCCTCCTACATTTTCTTGTAACAGGATGGCATTCTTAGTCTAATGAAGCAAGTGGCTTGTGGTGATTTATTGAAGCAAGTAGCTGTTGGTGATTCTTCAGGTATCACCTATTAATGCAACATAGCCTGTTCTATACATAGAATTTACCCATTTAGTGCATCTTTGCAGACATAGGATACGCGCCAATGAACACAGCGATGATGCCGATTAACTCAGCAATGTCGGAGAAATCCTTGGTATGCAATTGTTTAAGGTTATCAGTAAGCAAGTATATAATCTGAATTTTGATTCATCTACAAGCACATTACAGTTGTGACTGTAACTTTCCCCTTCAAATTTGGCAAGCAAATACAAACTTCGCCTTTGCATTTGGGTTGTTTATGTGAATTTAAGTTGGAAGCTGAGATAAAATATACTGTTCAATGTTCTTTCACTATGTTCTTTTTGTTTGTCTTTATTTTGTTTCTGTTGTTAGACTTGTTTTGAGGAAGGGATCCAGGCAGGGATTCAGTGAATGATGAAGTTAGAGGACGTGTATGTGTTTTTTGTGTCTGCATTCTTATGTATATTTGTCATTTAACCAACTCTACATATATGGCTCAGTTTAGATATTCGAGTAAGGAAACAATTTAGGGAACTGTTTTCCTTCTTTGATTTATAAGGAAATATGAATGACTTACTTGTGTATATACAATAACAAGAGATATAATATTATTTCATTTTCTTTTCTCATGGTACTCAGATACATTGATTTTAACAGGATACTAGGAAGTAAAAGTGTTTTTCTTTGATTTAGTTTCGTCTTGCACTTTGCTTAACTAAATCCTAGGTTCAAAACCGCTAGGGTTTTTGAGTTTATCCTGAGGTCCAAGTTATTGCTCTTGTATTCAACAGCTATCATATTATGGACTAAGAATACCTTGGGGCTACTACTGTGAAATAAACATTTTAACTTTCAATTCTTTTTTTCTTTCTTTTTTTAATTAATTTAGTTAGAGGCTGCCCATGATAGGGAAAAGGAGTTGCTTCATGAGATAACTGATTTGCAATGCAGGTATTTGTTCCTGTACTTGGTATATATATTAGCAATCTTACCAAATATATCTGTAAAGAAACTGATGTCTTTTTTTGTGCAGGCTTCTATATGCCCAGGAAGAGCTTCAAAAATATAAAACAGAGAACGCAGGGGTGAGCCCTTGAGTCACATTATCTTGGTATGTCTCTTGTGGCTCGATGTGGTGCAACACTTCAAATGTAGTTTCTTATGCAAGTTAAACAAATTAATTATGGTACACAAAAGCTACCTCCATATTTGAAAGAAGGATTTTGAGCAGCAAATATGAAGCAGCTATTCAAAAATAGGCTTGTTATACTGCTAGAGTCCCCTTGCATCGTACAGTAGCTCTGCTAACCTGCGCACATATGCTAACCAGGATTTTAGATGCACTTGATCTTGTCATCATTTGAAGTTCTATCACTTATTTGAATCTTTGATGACAAGTTGGTAGTCTAGCTTATTTGATTGTGATTAATAAACAATTAGTAGTATAGCTCGTTTTTCTTGGTGGCCTCAAAACTCTCAATTAGTGGGTTCAGTTTGTCACCCTGCAATTCTCTGCATTCGTGTTGATTTGGTTTCTTGTAAAGCTGTGTTAAAACATAAGAAGCCCCTAAAGTTTTTTGTGCTCATTCCTTATAACTTACTGATTTTCTCCCCTTAGTCTAATGTTCGTTATTATTCGTGGGTGAGGTCCTGGGTGGTCAGACTTAGTTGTGCCTAGTCTAATGTGTCTGATAAATTACCAAACCTGAAATTGGTACAATGTAACTCAATTTGATTGAATTCAAGCTAAAGACGGTGGATTATATTATCTTATGATTAATAGAATTCGTATTAGACGTGTATGTGGTTGGTCCGAGCAAATTTTATAGGGAAAATTCGAACCCAATTTATTACACTTTGGGTTTATAGTTCACCAATTTATTTTATAATTATGTTGGTTGTCGTGAAAAAAAAATCGACTGCATAAAAATTTTGCCTAGCGGGTTATGAAACATATAGGTCAGCTTTTGATCATAATCTAATTTGAACACAATTGCGTGTCATTGTTAGGACCAATATTCTGGGTTTTGCTGGGTTGGTTCATATTTTCGGATAAAAATATGGAGCTATCCTTCCTTATTTCGCCGATGCTCCATTCCAGTAATTCAAAAAGTTAGATTAGTATTTCAATATGCTGGAATTAAATATTGGAAATTAGTAGCGTAGATGGAGGTCGGCGCAGGCCTAGCCCCCAATCAATTTTACCTAATTAAACTTTTAAGCACTTCAATTAGACAGGCAGGGGCTGACCCTTTTAACGGATTATGGAAAGTAGCCTGTCTACCCACTCTTCGCTCAAAATGGCTATGCATCGCATTATCTGCCTGCGGAAAGCAGCCTGTCTACCCCCTCTTCCCGTAAAATGGCTATACATCGTGCAGTCTCCCCTCATAATAATACAAGTAACACAAATCCACTTGCAAATATAAAATTACTAGCATTTGAGCTTGTAAATTTTGTACGTAAAAGATGTCATTTTCATTTGTTATATCATATTGACGACACATCATTGTTTATACTTTAAAGTTTTGAATATTAAGAATGTTTGTTTTATATTTGAATATTTAAAACATTTTCTCCATTAATAATTGCAACTATTTCAATTCGGATACCTCATATTAATTTACCTAACGAGGAAAAAAGCGATGGCACTCACGTTGGATAATTTTAATTAAGGGATTACCTGAATTTTGTAGCTGTTGAAAGCAGAGAAGGGAAAAGGCTCATTAGCTACTTTCTGACGAAATTATTATTCATGGGAGCTGGATTTATTTGAGAGAAAGAAAAATTGTTCAAGAAATTCTACAAAATAATGAAGAGGTACTGAAGCAGAAAATGAAATTATTGTCTTTTGTAAAAATTAACTTATAGCCAGTACAATATCCGTAATAAAACGTGAACTAATATTATACTTCTTTTAATGAAGAAATCAAATCAAAATATTTAAATGTC
The DNA here is from genome assembly GCA_014898725.1 of Jacaranda copaia. Classification (NCBI taxonomy): domain Eukaryota; kingdom Viridiplantae; phylum Streptophyta; class Magnoliopsida; order Lamiales; family Bignoniaceae; genus Jacaranda; species Jacaranda copaia. The sequence continues at coordinate 87,142 of JACGDI010005208.1, forward strand.
AATTCTTCAATAAATAATAGATTTCATGTGGTTCTCATTCAAAATTTGGTTGTAATTATCAATTATTTGATGGCCAACAGCTTCTGAAAAGCATGAGAAAAGCCACAGCCACCAGCCTTCAATGAAAGCGACTGTAATTAGTTTTATTCTACTTATTGTAGGATTTAATTGTGTTTAATTAATTATTATTGATTCGTACACTCATGCAATGGTGCACTCCAATATATGGATGTGTGTGTATATATATTTAATGAATGAAGAAAATATGCATACATTAAATTGCGGTGCATTTAGATAAGATGGTCGTGTAAAGTGTTCATGTAATCCAATTAATAAGAAATGTCTGAATCTTTTAGATGATAATGTGGGTTTTAGGTGTATGGGTTTAAGAGTATGTTCAAGTTCAAGGGTCGAGTTTGAATTGGCGGAATGTGGGAATCGAATCTATAACAAAATAAATAAATAAAGGGGTTCGTTAAGTTTGATGATGTGAGTCTCAACTAAAATTATACAATGCTTAAATCAGATTAAATAATAGAATATAAGATAGTAAGAAAGTTAAGAATAATTCAAGTTAATGAACACGTACGTACTTATAGCATTTATGATGTTGAAGTTTTATAGTGAATGTAAGAATGGGGCCAAAATAATAAAATTGGCGAAAAAAGTACACAGCATTTACTGAGGTTGTAGGGGTATTGTAGTACTTTTATCCCCTGTCGATAGGAGGCCCGAGCGGCGGTCCAACAGAGGTCCGCCACACAACAACATCAAATGTGGAAAAAATGGTTGCTTGACAGTATTAAATACGAAAGGACATGACTGAAAATGGATTTGCACATCGTTAAATTCAACTAATTGTGTCGGGTAAATGGTGAACCGACCTCCCTTAGGTTGATTAGGCATCGGACTGCATGGGACTTCAGTAGACCCCTTGCCCCTTTTGAGGACCTTGCAGGAGGTCGAGCAATATTGTGGGATCATAAGTCATTGACCTGAGAGCGGTGAACACCATGATGATCTGTTGGCATGTGGACGGCCAACAAATGTGAGGTTCGATGAGGAGAATCAACAAGATGAATCGTCAGGGGTTATTTCAAGGCGCACGAGCAATTAGATATGTGGGACTTCGTTGTCAAGCCTCATAGATGATAGAACTCATCTGTTAGGATCTCAATCTTTAACTTAATTATCAGGCATTCATATCATCTCAGTTGAAGGTGCATGCAGATTATATATTCATGACGGACTCAAATGAAGAAAACTTGTGAATTTTGAAATGTTTGCATGCTAAAACTTTATATCAAGAGCAATATGTGCCACCGTTCACTTCACAAAGTCAAGATTGAATATCTCGATATAAGATTGTAAAATAGCAATTAATCATGAGAATGATAAGTTGTTATTTTCTCAGTTTTAACTGTCATATATCAAGAAATTCAATCAGGCATCCATATTACTTGAAATTCAAATAAATAGAACTATTACTAGGTTTATTCAGATTACATTAGAAAAAAAAAACTGGATAAAAAGGAATTACTTAGTAGTAGAATTTATAGGGTATTTGGCTAATTTTATTTATCAATCTTATAAACTTCTACATTTTATAAAATATTTTTGGATGTTATAATTCTGCGTTATAGTTTAAAAATAAATTCTTGAATTATTTGGATAAAGTATGATTTTAGTTAGTGCTTACAAGATGTCAATAATGATAAGTTTGTAATTAAATGATTAAAATTTAAGGAGATTATTTAAATATAAGTTATGAACTCCTTATTTTCACTATCTAAAAGTTTGACAAATATTTTCACTAGCTAATAAACTTACCCAAACACCATCTGAAGAGGGTAAAAACTATTTTATGCGAGTATTAGGTTGAGAACCAATATGGTTGACCTAGTGGCAGGTCGAGTGATATGCTTTAGGAAATGTTAGAGTCGAGTCCTGCAATTACTATCAAACATTAGGCTAGCCAAGGAACTCTCAATTAAAGCACTTCGATGTTCAAGTCAGTAAATCAACTAGAAGATAGAGCAACAGAGTGAAAGGTTAGGATAATAATGTGCATACCTTGCTAAAGGCTGGCGATAGGTTACTTATATCCTTCTCAATAGTGTTGATATATCCATGATGCCCTTGTTGCGTAGGAAGGACATTTGTCCTTACTTGGGGACCTTTGACTTTTCTCAATCCCAGGTACTATTCTAGGTGACGCTACCTCCAGCCACCTAGGACAGAGTAGTACACTGGAGGCGTGGACTAACCTAACGCAGTTGAAAAAGGTGGTATGAGTAGTGGCATGCACCATTAATGCGGAGACACACCACCTACCAATCCATTTAATGCAGCTGGGAGGCTATCATCTCTCCTCGACCTCTATGGTCGAGATGAATGCTTCTCCAAGATATTTTCTTTAATTTTGTTTGACAAGGTGTAACACTGTTGCAACTTAATCTTCCTGGTTCAATGATGAGAGCCCAATTCTAAAGATGATCGACCATAACCCAGTCGACTCGGGGTATAGATATTCCCCACAAGGGATAAGGATTGTGAGGTCGAATGATGGCCTGATCATCTGTCTGATCTATGATGAGTTGGGCCTGTAGCTAATTGGGCTGCCTCTGGTCGATCATTTTGCTTGGTCCATGACAAGTTAGGCCTCTTGGACTGTCCCATATCATAAGTTCCCTCCACTTTCGAATCTTAATCGAGTTTATTGATGAGAAGGAATAGGGAGTAGTTGTTTAATGGAAACTAGAAACTGTCGATGAGGGCTTTTAGCTAGGGCTTCCAGCAATTGACCAGGGTTCCTAGTACTCGACTAAGGTTTTTGCGCATTTAATGTAGTAATTATGTTGAGCTACGTGAAACCTCAAGCAATAACTGTGTAATTATTACAGTTATTTCAATTACCATGTGTTGGTGTCTATAAATAGGCACGGTAAAAATGTTCATTTTCACTTTTATTGCATTCCATGAGGTTGAGTAAATAGTTTTACTGCCCTTCTATTGAACTGCCATCTACTTTAGGCTCCATGTAAGTTTTCATTTGAGCGCATTTTATTTTTACATCTTCGAGCATAATATTTTTATCAAACATGATGAGTGCCTTTAGTGAGAATGGTAGTAAGAGAAGTGATAGTGAGGCCACAAGGTCTGGTCGTGCTCTGATCAGGAGAGAGGTGACTTGACTAGCATGTCAATAGTTTAACATCGAACAACTTTGATGATGAGTGTGCTATCGCTGAGGCTGAGCTTAGCCTAAGTCAGCCACCCATTTTCTGTGGTCAGTTGCTCACTTCCGACCACTATAGCGAGATAATATCTAAAATTACCCTTGTCGACCTCACACATATTAGAAAAGCTTATCATATTCCCCTAGAGTATGAGTTGATCATCCTTGGTTCTTCTGATAGGATGCATTGATCACCTGTGGGTTGCATTACTGTGTTTGAGGAGGCCTTGAGGTGTGGACTTAGGTTTCCTCACCGCTAATAGTCGACTTATTAACATGTCTTCAAGTTGTATCACCCAACTCTTCCCTAACTACTTTTTAACCATATACAACTTTGTTGTGCTAATGCATGTACATGACCAACCTCCCACATTTGCTAATTTTTCAAACCTGTTTCATCTCCCAATTTCCTGGATGTGAGGTAGCACTGACGAGTCGGGCTTCTGTTACTTTACTACTCAACCTCGACATAAATTCTTTGCTATCCCCTCATCGTCCCACGGCTAGGAGTGAAAAAAGCATTACATTTTCATTTAGGTGCCTGGGATATCAATATTCCTAGGGGGTGGTGGAAGAGGCATGTCAAAATGCTTGGGAATTTAACCCCAACCTAGCTAAACACTTTCATTCGAGACTTAGTCGAGTTCAACCAAATGGAAACCTCAAGATATATCAAGTAAAGAAATTTAGTACTTGTGGGTTTATTGCCGGCTCAATTAGGTTTACTAGTAGATGATCAACTATGTAGATGGCATTGTCCATTCAATTTTATTTTTTTTTGTACTTCAACTTTTTGATCGATTTTAATCAACATTTCTTTTTTGCTCATGCAGATTAATAGGAAATCATGAACCAGACTTGAGAGCAAGCTTTAGCATGGGCACAAAGGAATCAAGAGTGGCATCAAGGTACGATCGCTTATCAAGGAGGTGCATCTCAAGCCGTTCAACAGCCCTAAGCTGTATTGCCTTCCCTCGTAGCTTCTTTAGCTAGACCTATACCAATCTCGTCTTCCAACCCATTGGTGTGATAAAAGAGGCCGGTTGCCAAGCAAGCATGGCCTGCTCAAAAGAAGACAACTGCTGACTAGGGTAAGGGCCAAGCTGGGGCATTCAGCCCCCGATCAGCTACAACATATTTAGGCGTTAGGATGATGATGATCTATTTTAGCTGGTCGACTTGCCATCCCCTTGGTTAGGGACCAACATGGTGGTTCATAACTCTATGTTGATGATGACAATCAGGTCGAATGGCTCCCTACCACCGAAGGTGATGATAGCTGGTCTGTTCACATCCGACTAGCAAAAAATGATGGACTTGAGCTAGAATAGCATATTAAGGGCCATAGCCTATCATTCTAATATGGTAAAGGTCTAGTTAATTATCATACACTAATTAAATTTATCTTTTCAACTTGTGTAGCTTTGATTATATCGATCAAAATTTTATTTTAGGTTAGCCATCTTGGCTATGATTTGCACAAGAGGTTGCAACTTGCCCTTGAAGAGCACGATAGACTATAGGGGGATGAGGTCGAGATGGAGGTGATTAAGGCTCAGTTCGAGTTTGTTTAGGCCCAAATCGAGTAGCTAACCAAAGAGCTGGAAAATATCAATGCGTAACTCGAGGCAAAGGATGCCCAGCTGCTCAATACGGTCATCAAGAAGAGCTTGGCAGAGGAGTTGCTAAAAAAGGCTAGAGTAGATGCCTAAATGCACTATAATACTAGTTGAGCCCACGATTACAATAGTACACTCAAATTCTCTTGGTGGGAGTTCGCTAGGATACTGCCCAATGTTCGATGAGAGACGGTGTAGTAATTTATGTTGACCTCCGTTTTCCAAGATGCTAGCATCATCTTTTCGATCGATGACCTAAAGGATACCTTCAAGAAGGCTATCAAGTAGCTAGAGTTCCTTGGCTACACAATCTGTTCGGATGATAAGCGGTGCCTGAGCCCTATTCTGGACAAGTAGCTTCGTATGTGCTTGGACCCTAATGAGATTGCTTCTGTCGAGAGGCCCAACTTTGACGAGTTCGCTCCCATCAAGAAGACTGATACTATACCTGTGATCAAAGCTATGCTAGACCACCTGGCGAGGGTAGAAGTGGTGACCATTGAATTTGATTTTTCCAATGACTTCGCATTTGACATTCGAGATGGAAAGATCAATGTGATTGATTTCTTCCCTCCTGGGGCACATCTATTTTTGGTCAATGAGGTGAGGCCTTCTCAACCAACCCCTGCAATCCAATCAGCGCCTACCATGGTGCTCGGGCATGGAGCTGAGGTCTTGCAATGGTACAAGTGGCTTCTAGTGATGAACTTGACTAGGCGATCAAGGAGGAAGCAATAGCTACACGGTTGGAGGGGTCGGGGTTGAAGTCGAACTAAGTGGCCTGAAATTTTAAACTACTATTTAGTCACCTGCGAGGTGCTTGCTTGTTGAAGCAGGTTTTCTTAAATGTAATCGATTATTTTCAATTGAATGAAATTATAGTTTCCTTTCATGAACGTGTATGATGCTTTACTTTCTTTTGAATGTTTTCATTCTCATTTACCATAAGACCTTAATCGATGATAGCATGTGCAAGTTAGTTACGAATAAGAGATCATATAACATAGTCCTTTAATGAAAAGGTTAATCATATAACTGACCCCATTGTTGATTTAGAAATCAACGCCATAAAAAGAATAAAATTAACCTAAGATATTTACGTCTATGATCGATTATTTTCATAATGATTGAGTAAACACTCTTGGTGAGTCTAGGTTTTGATCGACTTACAGGTCGAGTTGTTGATTGAGTGTGTTTAATTTGGGTTAGAGCCGTAATTCGCTGTGGAGAGTAGTTTTAGGTTGACTTAGGGGTTGATGATAAATAATTAATTTATTTATTTACTTGGGCTAAAAAGCCTTGTTTCACGGCTTAAAGCCATCATTTTGGTAGACTGTGAGGTTGATTATAAACAATCTACTTGTTTATTCACATGGGCTAAAAATCCTTGCTTTCATAGCTTAAAGTTGTTGTTTTGGTCGATTATAAATGATCTACTCATTTATTTACATGGGCTAAAAAACCTTATTTTTGCAGCTTGAAGCTGTCATTTTGGTTGACTGTGGGGGTCAATTATAAACGATCAACTTATTTATTTATTTGGGCTAGAAAGCCTTATTTTTGTGATGTGAGTAGGTAGTTGTAAGAGCATGAACAGTTTTTATTGATCTAAACTGATGCTTTGGTACAATCAAGGGGAGACTTCTCTAGCCTCTTTACATATAAAGTTTTTTTAAGTTCACAGCATTCCAGGGTCAAGAGAGTTTGTTGCCAGTCATATCTGTCAATTGATAAGCACTGTGCTTTGCTACTTTGACAACTGATAAGGTCCATTCCATTTTAGGTCAAGTTTTCCACATTCTTCAAGACAACCATCTTTTTGAGGATGAAGTCACTGACTTTGAAACTACTTGGGCAGACTCCTTTGTTGTAATGTTGTGACATCTTCAACCTGTAGTGTTGTATTGTTGTCTACGTTTGTTGATGTAGTTCATTAATTATCTCCAGGTCGAATTCTCTTTCTAAGTTATTTTTGATAGGGTTGTAATAGATCACTCGAGTAGTATGTTGTATTAATTCTATTGGGATAACTATCTCTGACCCATAGACCAAACTATACAGACTGTGACCAATAGTTGCTTGAGATGTTGTTCTATATGCCCAGAGCCCCCCAGGGAGGTCATTTGCCCAACTTGCTCTAGTTCTTTCAAACTAAGCCTTAAGGTGATTAAGGACCATTTTGTTCGTGACCTCAGTTTGTTGATTAGCTTGGGGATTCCCGATTGAGGTGAAGTGTTGTTGAATCCTAAAGCTTTCACACCAGTGCCTAGTGCTTTTGCTCTAAAATTGTATCCCGTTATCGAATATCAACACTTTGGGTAGGTTAAAACGACAGATAAAATTTTCTCATACAAAGCTTTTGATAGCCGCGTCGGCTATTTTAGGGATTGCTTTCACCATGACCTACTTTATAAAATACTCAACAGCAACTATCATGAACCTTTTTGGGCCCATGGTCTTCAAAAAGCAGCTAACTATGTCTATTCCCCACTAATCAAATAGCGATGTGATTTGGACAGGCACCATCATTGTTGCGAGTCGATGGAGAATGTTTGAGTAGACCAACAAGATGAGCATTTCTTGGCAAAGTTGACAACAACTTCTAATAAAGTTAGCCAAAAATACCCGTATCTGATGATTTTGTGAGCCAAAGATTGCCTCTCTAAGTGATTACCATAGATGCTTGAGTGGACTTCATGTAAGACCTTGTGGGCTTGTTCTACTGTTAAGCACCTTAATGACAATCCAAAAATTGACCTCCTATAAAACTGACCATGTTGGTTTGTGGCGAATTTGGCTAGTTGGCCTCTAAACCTACGCACTTGGGCCTTATCATTTATGGCTATTCTTCAAATTTTTCATTCCATAATTCCAATGTGTTATAATATGAGCATATGACAGCCACCTATATAGACTACCTTTCCCATTTTCAAAATTCGTGCATTCCTCTTCGCTGAAGGAAGTTCGAATTAGAGGTGGCATACTAAAGATATATGTGTTTTATGTAGAGAAGCATCATAATCTATTTTACATATATATATATATATATTCACAATATGTTTATTCGCTGAAAAATTTTGAACAATTTACAATCTCAAATGTACCACATTCAACTTTGAAAAAAAAATTAGAAAACAATTTTAAGTTAGAAAGAAAGACCGTTTGTCCAAAAAAAAAATGAAATCGTCTCAATTAGAAATAAATAGAATGTGATTTGCTTCAATCAAGAGAATAGTTTTGAAACTTTAAAAAATAAATAAATAAATATAAATTGATAAAAATATAATAATCAACAATAAATGGATTTTTTTAATTTAATTAAAACATTTCAAATTTTAATAATTTAAGATTTGATCAATATTATATAATTATAATCAAAAGACTCCATGTATTAGTACATATATAATTATAAGCAAAAGACCCCTTCCCATGTATTAGTAGAGATATGAGTGGTTATAATTGTGTGCAACCTGAAATCTTAAAAGCATGAGAATTAGACGCTGTGAATTCTCAATGATGTGAAGAAGCAAGTCCCCGCGTTCATAAGAGGGTTGGTTTTATTTTTTATTTTTTAATTTTTTCTTTCTTTCTTTCTTTTTTTTTCCTTTTTGTGCCCTTTGAAAAAATAAAAGATTGCCGTCACTTCTAAAGAGACATGTTTCTCTATCAAAAGCGCCTTTTCTCAAGAGATTTGCCTAAGAATTGAATTTTTCATGAAGAAGATGGTTCACTCTTTTCATCAATTATTAGCATTAAGACTTCACAACTGTTGCCAAAATGGACATGAAAAATGAAATTCAATTGCACCTTCAAAATCACAACTTATATTTTCCAATTCAGCACCAAAGTTTCCTACAAACGTTTGCAAAATCCACCTACGGCTATAAGACATTTAAAGTAATTACAATGAATAGGGAAATATGGAAAACAGAAAAAATAATTTTTTTCTTAAGAAGATCCACCACATTTAAATCATTCCACGTAATTATAACATACAGATCCACCACATTAAAACCACCGATCAAAATATTCAATCACAACCCTCCAAACAATCCCTTATTTAGGATGTCCAAATTAAATTAGTATGAAAATGACCTGTGTTCATAACATTAGACATCTCTACAGGTATATGATCCACATTTCATGTCGGCAGAGAAATCAAGTTAATAAAGGAAATAATCTGACTATATGTATTTCAAGCTGCATGGTTCTAATGTCGTTTAATAAAGGAATTATCCATATATAAATATTGTTGTTAATCTCAACTCTCAATATTATATATACATGTACTGATTAATTCTTGCATATATGTACATATAGTTAAGTAAGTAGGTAAGAAAATAATGTATCCTCTTTATTGTTTACCTGTACGTTGAAAGATACTTTTTTGTAAGAACAAAACTAACAGAACAACACCTGCAAAGTAGGTCCTTTCATATCTCCCAATGGATTTGATCAGCATCGCATGAAGGGCCACGTGTCTCTTTTAATGCCTCTCGACTAGTCAAGCAATTTGATAATATCAAGTTTTACCCTACCATAAAGTGGTTGTCGAGGGTTTCAAAATAGCAGTTTATAAATAATTAGTCCTTTCTTTAAACATTTAATAGTTGAGATGCCTTCTCATGAAGATAAAAACAAAGGCACGATATTGTCGGGATAATACGTCATAGAGTTGGCTATTTATATCTCCTAACAAATTTAGCATCATCAATATATATTGTTGTTAATATGGCAACCATATATATATATATATATCTATATACACTACTAACCCTTTTAAGTTTGTGTGAATAGTTAAACGCAGGCATCACCACGCAACTTCTTGTGAGTTTATTCAGGCTGAAAGGAGTTGTGCTTTTTGGAATTGCTGGAAATGCAAATCCATCTCTCAATATTGGAGATGTTATCATTCCTATGGTCTGGTCTCACACAGGTCTTTGGAGTTGGTAGGTACTAGTTTTCTTTAAGTTAAAAAAATATTGTTATTAAAAAATTTGATATTACTGTTAAAATAAGCTAAAAACATCTTATAAGTTGTGTAGATCTTACAATATATTAGATCTTATTTTAATAATAAGTGTTAAAATGTCCTAATAGAATAAAATCATAGGTTTATAAGATGTAAATAACAGTAAGTTTATAGTTAATATAGTTAAAATTTTAGAAATAAGTTGAAGATCTCATTATTAACTTTTTTCAAGAGAATCACATATATAAATCTCTTCCCTAAAATATTCATCAAATACTTTTCACGATATTTTAACAAGTTTACAAAAAATGAATTCAGATATAAACTAATCATATAAACTTATTAATTTGGGTGGCAAGTCAAAGATATGCCCAATTTTGAACGTTATTTATATACTAACAATCTATCTTAAGAAAATTTTAGTAAAATTATAGGCATAAGCAACATAAATATTACATCATTGTATACACAACAATACAAAACATTCAAACATGACAAAAAGGGAATCTCGTTATTTTTACAGTTCAAGTAAATTCTCTGATTAAGCGTGTTTTTAAATAAAAAATTCACAACACTTACTTCCATCCTACTAATTACCGAAAAGATTCCTAATATATATATGTATATGATAATATTTGCAGAGGTATGGAAAGGGGGCGAACAATGAACTGCCCTTTGAAGGGAAAGGTGACTACACCAGAGACTATGGATACTTAAGATTCACAAAATATGCCACAAATGTGAGTAGATGCAGCGAAAATGATAATCTCTTAAATAATATTTCGTACCAACCAGAGGAAATCTTCCTTGCGGATGGCACTCCCGAGCAAAGGCAACATATACTTTGGGTCCCTACCAACAAGAAGTACTTCGAATTCGTCGACAAGATACAGGTAAAACACTTTCATTACATTTTTTTTAAAGTTGTTACTAATGATATGTATTATATTTATTTGACATATATATGACATGTAATAGGGATAAAAATTATGTTTAAGTTATTAATTTTGACAAACTGCACATGTATATATATATAGTGATAATACAGTGATAGCATAGTGACAATCAACGTTGATAGGGTTTGTACGTTGTTGATTGATTGTCAGAATATATATACATGATAATATAAAGGTGATATATAAGTATATAACTCATTTTATGAACTTATAACTATCTAAACTTTTACAAAATCCACAATTCATTATTAAATTGGTGAGAGTTGTTAACAAAACAAAAATATCTTGTCTTGTTACATATAGGAACTTTGTTAATATCATTTGACATTTTTGCACTACCATTCTTTAGAAAATCTTTATTGTCCTTCACTTGTTGTTATGCATATATCATTAATTACAATGTTGATAATTCATACATTCATTTTACTAATTTTTATTTGTATTATTTTTTACACAATTTTTATCACTATTAAATTTGTAAAAATAATTGAGGACCTGATTAGCTCATGCAATTGGAAAAATGCATCAATTCAACAACATGCCTACCTACCACCCCCAAAGTGGCTGCAGGGGGAAGAGGAACAAGTGCCAACATTTACTTAGACAATGTTGCTTGTAGAACTTTTTTGCGCAACAAATTCAATGGGAGCCCTGTGGACATGGAGAGTGCAGCTGTGGCGCTCATATGTTACCAGCAAAATGTGCCTTTCATTATTTTCTGGGCAATTGCTGATCTCGCCGGTGGTGGCTCCGCCAGCTCCAATGAGGGTGACACCTTCTCTAAGCTGGCGGTGAAAAACTTCATCACGGTGGTAGTGGAGTTCATTGAAAAGGTGATCAGTATCATTGACCTACCACCGGCACTCCAACGCTCAAATCAATAAACCGACCAAAAGATAAAGCAACTTAGTGAAAACTTAGGGTGATAATGTTCATACCTTGCTAAAGGTTGGCAATGGGTTCTTTATAACCTTCTCAATGGTGTTGATATGTCCATGATGCCCATATTACGCAGGAAGGGCATTTGTCCTTACTTGGAGACTTTTAAGTCTTCTCAATCATGTATACTATTCCAGGTGGCCCTGCTTCCAGCTACCAAGGACAAGGTGGTATACTGGAGGCATGCATTAGCTTAACACAGCTGAAAAAGGAGGTATAAGTAGTAGCATGCGCCATTAATGTGGAGGCATGCTGCCTAACAATCCATTTAATGTGGCTGAGAGGCTATCGTCTCTCCTCGACCTCTATGGTCGAGTTAAACATTTCTCCAAGATATCTTCTCGGATTCTAGTCAACAAAGTGTAACACTATTGCAACTTAATCTTCCTGATAAAATGACGAAGGCCCAATTTTGAAGACGATCAACCATAACCTGGCCAATCTAGGCTGCAGATATTACCTGCAAGGGATAAGGATCATGAGGCCGAATGCTAGCCTGATCGTCTATCTGGTCCACGATGAGTTGGGCCTGTAGCAAATTAGGCCGCCTTTAGTTGATCGTCTTGCTAACCCCTAGCAAGTTGAGTCTCTTGGCTTGTCCCATGTCACTATCCATCTAAAAATTTTGACTGATGTATTTTATCCAATTAAAAAGATTCATGGGTTATTTATCAGACACGCATAACTATATTAATTTCATTGGAGGTGCACATGAGATTTTTGATGCATTATTATTGAATAATAACATCCTAACAGTAAAGATATAGACATAGGTCTTGTCTATTATCTTTTTAAATAATGTGTATTTGCTTCTCAAAACCAAATCATTTAGTTAGACCAAACTATTAAATGAGGTATTGTCGCAATTAAGCCGTACTTACGTTTCAAAACTTTAAGAAATATTAGTTTTTGATATTAAATTTCACTAGACATATATTTATATTTATCTCGTTTTATGCTGCAACCATTATTATCTCAATTATAGATATTTTCATTTAATGATGTAATTGTTTCTTTTAAGAAAAATAAAAAGAAATATTAGACCAAAGTATTAAGCTCCATTTAACCTAATATATGATAATGCTAATAAATATTAGATTATGTAAAATATATGAAGTTATACTTGAATTCGATCTAAATTAGGGTTACAAAGGTTGACAAATATTACTAACAGGGTTTTCTGAAAAAAAAAATTACTTTTGCAATTTATCCTACCAAAATTTTATTGGGCGATTATTTATTTCGGTTAGGGTTTTTCTATTTTTTTAAAAAATCAATTGCTTTTGAAATTTGTCTCTCTGAAAGTCTATTGGATGATGATTATTTAGGTTCTTTACAATCTTTTTAATTAATTCTACTAACATAGTTTTGTTATTATCTATATCTATATATTAATGAAGCACCATGTCTCTTTTTTTAATATGTTTTCAAAAGTGATACATTTAAACCCTAATTTTTAATTATCTCTTAATTTCTCCTTACAACAACTTATAGAGTAACTACGTCAAGCGACCGTCGGCCTAATGGCATCACTATCACACTTATACCTGTGAATTTTGATATTTGAATCTTTACGAGTTCTAATATATATTTGTGTGCATATGTAAATTAAAAAACAAAATTATGCAATAACTACTATTCATATTCCATACATTTTATATCCAATTATTATTATTTTATCATAATTTTTATTTTTATTTATATAAAAATTTACATAAATAAAATGTGCCAAATTGTTAGTTGGAATGATAGATCATGCATAATAGTATAGCAGATTTTCATAAAAATGATAAAGTTAATTATTTATTTATTTTTTGCAGCAAGCAGCAAATGTTTCACTTAATTTGTTAAAGCAATTATGCATTAGCATTTATGTGTGATAACGATTGCTTAGACTAACATAAAAAATGATCCATATGTGAAATCAAGAGCTTTCCACGATGTGTTCATGTTTTCCAATTTATTATTTTTTTATTTTTTAAATTATACATGTACATATACATTTAAAATTTTATTAAAATTTAAATTTTATAATCTCATACATAATATGTGAGGATGATATTACTACATTATTTAATTATTTTGTGTTTATCTTTTCTCACTTAAAATATAAATACAAATATTATTCGTTACAAATTTATTTGCGGGGCTCTATGCATCTCTTGCCAAGATGGCACCGCAGGGAACAGAATGGGGAGCTACTCTCCCACCCCCATCGTCGACCCCACCTTGTCCCCCCTCTTCATCCCCATTTTCGTCCCCAACTATCATCGTGGAAAAATTTTGACCTCCATCCTCGTTTCTTGATTCTCTACACAAGCCTGCAAGGATCCCCAAAATAGTAAACATTATCAATTTATTTCAAATTTATGAGTAAAAATTAGGAATTGGAATTAAAATTTAGGAATAAAAATAAATTTAAAGTATTTATTTTTTATTATTTATACTTTTCATTAATTCTTATAATTTAGATGAAACTACTAAAATAATCAAAAAATATTACACATATATAAATATAATTAAGAGCATTATATTTTTTTTGGCCGGGATGGAGACCCTGCGGGGTGGGAAGTATAATCCCCGTCCCAATTCCTGAATTAGTCTTAGGGATATTTTTATCCCCATCCCCATGGAAAAAAAATTCCCAAAGTTGGGGATCCGAATTCGGGCATTTCTCTAAGGACCTTGAAATTGGGGATTATTTTATCGTCCTTAATCTCTTGTATGTAATTAAAAAGTGAAGACTGGAGAGATGAGCGAATAAAAGTTGAAAATTAGTTCAAAATTTTCTTTTGCATTAAAAAATTAATATTTATTTCGTGTTATCTCATTTTTAGATAGGATTAAGTATAATCCTTTGTGGTTGCATCAAAAATACTATTTCCCCAACTACACCTTTTTTTTTTTTAAATTTATACACACGCACATCAAAAGTCCATTATGACTCAAACTCCTAACCTCCCACCTTATATGGGAGACCTATGCCAATGGGCCATAGGCCATTCAGCTATTTCCCCAACTATACATAAGTACATATGATTTAAAATGCATTGATGATTATACAAAACGCTCTCCAATTATATTTTTATTATTTTAAATTTATTATCATTTTTTTGGAGGGCCAAGGGCAATTTTTTTAAAAAAAAAACTTAAATCTTTTAAAATAATTTTTTCATCAAAACTATCCTTTTTTGGTGGTGTTATTTTACTTTTTCTTCTCTTTTTTTTTGTCCATATATATTACCTTTCTTCTTTTATTATCTTTCTTCTGTTCTCACTAATCTCACACTTTATATTGTATACTCTATTTTAATTATTTTTGTTATTTTATTAAAAAAATTAATCTATATTGTCAGTTACATTGTAAATTTTGAATGAATCATATTAAAATTAATTTCTATAAGAAAAATTCTCAATTACAATTATTAAAAATTTAAAATAATGATGTAATTAATATATGTTTCTTCTCATCTAAAACTCTATGGGTTAATTTAGTTGAATTTTTAAGTTATCTTATAATTATTTATCATATGATAATTTGTGTAATTTGTTATTATTGTGGTACAGTTTGACTTATATGATAAATAAACTCATAAGGTAGTAGGTTAATTTATTATGAAAACTACACGTATAAATATGAGTTTTTGATATTTATACAAATTTAAATATTTATTATCATTCTAATTAAATAAATAATAAAATAAAATAAAAATATTTTATTGTCTCATTTTGTCCCACTTTATCATTCCAATTAAATTTGCCCTATGCCGACAAGGAGTACCTGCAATCCAAACCGAAGAAGGGACGAATCCGTTGTGAATCTCATTTTCGCTACTTTCACATCTTAATTAGTGATTGATGGGCACTCCACTGCAGATTAAAGATACGAGAGGGTATCTACGATCCTCTGTACCACCTCACTCAATGACGCTTTACTGAGATTTAGAGCCGACATGTGTCTGCATGCATGCCATGAGTGTTCGCACTTTCCATACCATCGTTATGTTCAAGAACAATAAGGTACAAGATCCAATGAATACTTAAGAACACCCAAAAGCCAAAGGACTCGTACCAAAGTAGTGGGCTGTTAGGTAAGGATTAAGGAAATCAGTTATGGCTTTGG
>JACGDI010005208.1:103018-130966 GCA_014898725.1 Jacaranda copaia
CCCCCCCCCCACCCCAAAACCCTACACATAAACACACTAAATGAATGAGCATACTTTGAGCCGAAATCTTTACCATTTTTCATCAATAAATGAACTAATATGAACTGCTTTTTTCGATGTTTGTTACAGTTGTGACGTCTCATAAGTTCTTTTCTTTAACTCATTCAAATACGTATCTTCTAAGTTAAATTTTTTTTACGTATCTTAATTATTATATATTAATGACAAATTACTTGATGCAATCGAATTAAATGATGAGATATACGTAACGCCTGATATGAATTTAGGATCTATGCCTTTGTTTAATCAAGCTCAATTCATTTGATTTAAATTGATACTCAACTCGATACATTTTTACCAATACAAACATATTTAATTACACAACATCAATTGCTACATATCTATCAAATGACACCTTCTCATTAATAATCAGTGCCCGCCATATTTATATGTATGAAACTTTTAAGTAATCTCCATTTTTACTCTCTATTGTTACCTTATTTATATAAGTATTTGAGGATTTTCATTGATCAATTCTAAATAACTCTAACGTTTTGTTATAAGTTTAGATATCAGGTATCTTGGTTTAGTTGATCCCCTTGTATTGGTATCAGTTTATAAATTAAGTTGTGAATAAGTCGAATCTGCTTGCAAGTTTCACAAGTTAAGTTTGAGCTATTTCACCTTGAGCTTAAGGTGCTTCAATCTTTAGCTGAGTTGACTCGAATTTAATACGTATTTTGAGTTGATCTTAAGTCTCATATATTTAGGCTTGAGAATCACAAATCGAAACATAATTTAATATTATTTTTATTTTATCAATAAATATATATCATATTGCTATTATTTTTCGTTTAAAACTCACTTAACAATCTACAATTAATAAAAATTATGCTAAATTCAAATTTTCATCAAGTCAAACTCAAGCACCAACCTAATCCTAATATATATTTTCAGTTCAATTGCTCAAATTAATTTTCTCCAAGTTCAGCTCGGTTTCACCACTACCCCAGGTAATCCATCCCGAATTTCAACGATTCAAAAGATCATTCTTGAGTGCACGTTGTGATCAAGTAAAAAAATCTCATTGTTATGAACAACAAAGTACTCACAATCCCAACTGTAATCTGCAAATCCACCACCAAAATCCCTTTTAAAGCTAGGTAGCCAACCCGTCTCCATGTTGACCTGATCGTATTTACTTCTCACTTTCACATTGAATTCCAGATGGCACCATCCACCAGCTGTCATCTATATTGACTGATCAACACAAAATATGATGAAATTTGTGCTATCAATATCGATAATCCTTAAATTTTAGCAGGTGAAAAATGTAACAAGCCAACAAATAATAAATGAATACTCTGTCCTGTGACAGAAAAAATTCTCCATTTTCTGGTAGGTTTGGCCCTTGATGAGGTAAACCTGTTGGAACTTTGTATATAACTAAGACCCTGAAGTGTTGAGATCAGTCCCAGAAAAAAAACAAGTGAAGGAGAGAGCAGAGTTTCCATCAAAGAATTTGTCATTCTGAACCCATATCTTCAACTTCATTTTACTCTCGAGCCACATAAAATTCGCTCTGACCCCATAGACTTGTACTTTTGCTATAAAGCACCTCAGAAAATGGTGGAACAGAAGAAATTGGAGATGGAAAATAAGAGAATTAGCATTCCAAAGAGAAGGGAAGCACCTTTGTTTTCTTGGCCTTGGGAGAACTTAGATAATTTCAAGGCATGTACTTTAGATTCTGATCTCTTTTCATTGCTTTTGGTTGTACAGAATCTGATTGATCTATTCTTTTATCCATTTAATTTGTTCATCGGAACAGTATTTGTTGTATGGACCATTTGTTGGAAAAGTCCTACATGCCATCCACAGGCAAGAAATCTCCAAGAACGATATTTGGTGCTTCCATATTCTCATCTTGTTTGGCCTCAGAGCCCTTGTTCATCAGCTATGGAGCACTTACAGTAATATGCTCTTCCTTAATCGTGCCCACCGCATCAATGAACAAGGGGTGGAGTTTAATCAAATTGATGCGGAATGGAATTGGTACAAATAATTTCTTTTTTTTTTCTTTATGAATTTTGGCTTGTGAGAAATGAGTTATTCATTCTTATGCAACAGGGATAATTTTCTGATACTCCAAGCTATTATAGCTTCGTTGTCATATTTGAGTTTCCCTTTCTTGGCCAATCTGCCCATCTGGGATATGAGGGGCATTCTTTGTTGCCTCATACTCCATATTGGAATCTCAGAGCCACTGTATTATTGGATCCACAGATTGTTTCATTTGCCCACTTTATTTCAACAGTATCACTGGCTCCACCATAGCTCTAAAGTTCTACATCCTTTCACAGGTACAACTAAAGGAAGAATTATATTCTCAACAGCCTTCTATATACTAACCAATATTCTGCGTAAATTTCCTTTATGCTGCTGCAGCTGGGCAGGCATCATTCTTGGAACACCTCTTACTTTGTGGAGTTATAGCAATTCCCACCTTTGGAACTGCCTTTATAGGCTATGGATCCATAAGCCTGATGTACGGTTATCCTTTGGTTTTTGATTTTCTTCGGTGTTTGGGGCACAGCAATGTTGAAGTTATTCCTTCCCACCTTTTTGAGGCTATTCCTTTTCTCAAATATCTTATCTATACACCGACGTAAGTTCCCATTTTATTCTCATTTTCCTTGAGAATAGATGAGATTTTTGTTTATATTGTCAGTGAAACATTTTCTCTTTTTATGTTTTGTTTCGCAGATATCATAGTCTTCACCACACGGATATGGAGACTAATTTCTGCCTCTTCATGCCTTTATATGATAAGTTTTGGAATACAGTGAACACGAATTCTTGGGATCTTCACGAAGAAATTAGTTCAAGGACAAGTGAGTCTATTTCTTCTTTCTTCTACTTGTTACCTGTTCCATCAGAATACTTAACCATTTTTGAGGCCTCAACCATTGATAGATATCTTTAAATAGCTTTCCTTTGTTTCAGTAGATAGCTTATTAATGTCCAAATAATCTTGATTCTTATGACATCAAGTGCAGACAGCAGAATACCAGATTTCGTGTTTCTTGTACATGTCGTTGATGTTATGTCAGCAATGCATGCTCCATTTGTTTTCCGATCCTTCAGCTCAATCCCCTTCAGTGTAAAGCCATTTTTATTTGCAATGTGGCCTTATACATCTATGGTCATGATTGTTATGTGGATGAAGTCCAAAACCTTCTTGGTCAGCTTTTACATTCTTAGAGGAAGATTGCACCAAACATGGGCTGTGCCGAGATTTGGTTTCCAGGTAAAAGATCTGCCTGTTTCCTTGCCATGTAGAAAGGTCAGAAGTTGCGAGAAAGTAGAAAAATAAAAATTTTAAGAAAATTTCTGTTTGGAAGAATCATTATCAGAAAACTGTTCTATCTTTAGATTTCCACATGCATACAGAAATGTCCTGTAATGATAGCAGCATATTCTTTTGCTAGCATTGTCTGTCTAGTAATAAAGCTTTTCTTATCATTACATTTTGCAGTATTTCTTACCTTTTGCTGCAGAAGGCATAAATAACCAAATAGAAGATGCTATCCTGACAGCCGATAAAATTGGCGTTAAGGTCCTCAGCCTCGCTGCTTTAAATAAGGTAACTGCTATTTCTTTATCCTTATGTCCTATACATTTTTCATCTATCTGTCAGCTCCTGAGACAAAATACTCTTTAAAGTAGATCATGTAAGAAAACTTTCTGTTGGGTACTATGCGGCTACTTAATTCTTGGAAACAATACCAAATTGCAGAATGAAGGCCTGAATGGAGGAGGAACGCGATTCACAGAGAAGCATCCCAATCTCAGAGTCAGAGTGGTTCATGGAAACACCTTAACAGCAGCTGTGATCCTAAATGAAATTCCTAAAGATGTCGAAGACGTTTTCTTAACAGGGGCCACTTCTAAACTTGGCAGGGCCATTGCTCTGTATCTTGCTCGTCGCAAGGTCAAAGTAATGGTAAGTGCTTGTTGGGGTTTTCGTTTGTGGTAGTTTTAGAGATGATAAAAACAAGTGTAAAAAATTTTTACTAAGTAAATGAATGCTAAGATTTGCAGGAGAAAATTTTGGGTTTTTGCTTGCTTGTTTGTCGCTTGATACAAATCTGCTCAAGAATACAAAATTTATAGACGTACCTATAGGCAAAATTATAATGCTATGACACTTTCTAAGCCATTGAAAAACTATAAAGACTTTTTAAAACTTGATAAGACTTTTGGGCTATTCCATCTTCCAAGGTTTCTCCATTTTCAATTTTTCTTGGTTTTCCAAGTTCATAGAAAAATAACAAATTATACTTCCAACCGTAGTATCAAAATTTTCGTTGTTCAATCACCCTTATAGGCTCATGTTTAGAATATGCAGCTTAGAGGAATTTGCTAATGAGAGAAAAATGACACAATATGTTGAATGCAGATGCTAACACTATCCAAGGAGAGATTCCTCAAGATCCAGAAAGAAGCACCGATTGACTGCCAAAAGTACTTGGTTCAAGTTAGTAAGTATGACGCAGCCAGGGACTGTAAGGTATGCCTGCAAACTAATAGATGTTTCTGCAATATTGTACCAATTGGGCATTCTTGAAGTCATGCATATTCTTACCAGTTGTGAAAATTTTCAGACATGGATTATCGGCAAGTGGGCAACACCAAGACAACAGTACTACGCTCCATCAGGAGCACACTTTCACCAGTTTGTCGTTCCCCCCATTATTCCATTTAGACGAGACTGCACTTATGGGAAGCTGGCAGCAATGAAGCTCCCAGATGATGTTGAGGGACTGGGTTCCTGTGAGGTATATGTATTTCTCTACCTTTATCTTCACATTTCATTACATCAGAAATTTGAAGCATAACTCAAAAATGACTATAACTCTCTCCTCTTTTTATCAGTATACCATGGAAAGAGGAGTGGTTCATGCTTGCCATGCCGGAGGGGTAGTTCATTTTCTTGAAGGTTGGAAACACCACGAGGTTGGGGCTATCGATGTTGATCAGATTGATGTTGTCTGGAAGGCTGCAGTCAGACACGGCCTGAAGCCCTTGTAGATTTCTTGATGCTTCTATTACATATCTTTCTTCAGAATAATTATATACAGCTTACAGCACCCAAACGCTTTCACTAAAGTTACATTAATATTATACAGAATATTAATCATCTGCAAGTTCCCTATATTTCATCTGAATTAGCAATACTACTTGTCTGAAGATTGATTGCAGCATTTCTTGTAAATGAAAAAAAATTAGCAGGCCAGCAAATCTAAACATGCCCATGACAGGTAACAGAAGATTCACAATCGACACGGCATATTATTTTCGCAAGTTCAAAACTGCCAAACTGCAAATTAAAGTAGAAAACAAATGGAAAACATTCAGAAGAACAGTCAAGAACTGAGCTGAAGAAACTTTTGTGCCATAGGATGCTTAGCCTCAGAGAGTTGATCAGGTCCCAGAATTTCAACAATCTCGCCATTTACAAGAAGGCAAACAGAATCAGCAATCCTCTGTATTTGTTTGATGCTGTGAGAAACCATAATAATAGTAATTCCTCTATCTTTCTTTAGCCTCACCAGAACATCTTCTATGTTCTGAGTAGATACTGGATCCAATGCACTTGTGGGCTCGTCTAGCAACAAAACCTTCAAAAGAAAAAGGATATGATATCAAGTGGTGCAGTTATTTTCTCAATAGTACAAATCTTTTCCCAGAATTTTCTGATCTATAAAAGCCCTTATTCAAAATTTCACCTCGGGTTCATTAGCCAAGGTTCTTGCCAGAGCAACCCTTTGAGCTTGGCCAACAGATAATTCCCCACCATACTTGCTGCAGAAAGAGAAATCAAGATCTGCAAGAGCAAGCAACTTATTCACCTCTTCATCACTTAGCTTCTTCCCTTTTAACTGTGGCCCATATCGCACATTATCTGCAACACTTCCTGCAATCCAACGAATAATCAAAATCACCAGATTATGCATACAACGAAAACAAGAAAAGCCCACAATATGATTCAACTTATGTCCGAGATATCATCAATGCTCATATATTGAAACTGCACGACGGATCCACATTATGAATCATGTGATAAAGAACTAAAGAAGCAACCAATCTATACATATACCTTCAAATAGGGCAGGAAGCTGGAAAAGCATGCCAACTTTCCGACGAAGGTTTAACACATCCAGCTCACGGATATCTACACCATCCAAGAACACAGACCCAGAAGCAGGCTCCCACAACCGATTAAGGGCCCGCAAGAAAGTTGATTTCCCGCTCCCGCTCGGCCCGATTACCCCCATTATAACTCCTCTTGGGATGTCCACGTTGACTTTGTTCAGAATCCTTACATCCTTGTCCGACACCTTTGTCAGATCCCTCACCTCAATTTTCACGCCAGGGAAGTGCCCATTTGCCGGCGCCAGCAGATGCTGTCGTGCTTCTTCTGCCGCTATAAATCAAAGTAACAAGAAATGAAATTCACTTACAAGATTTCAATGGCAATCAGAAACCAGTTAAATTATCAAAATGGGTTGCTTAAAATTGTACAGAAAAACTTGAAGAACTCTGAGATTTTAGTTCTTACCTTCAAAAGTCGCCATTGCCTGAATCAAACTTGAAGCTCCCAGAAGAATGATATAAATTGACAAGATGTAAAATATTCTTTGCTCTTTTTCAATAAATAGTTGTGGGCCAAGACTGAAGAATATAATGAATAAACCTTCCTGAGGTAGAGCAAGTGGAGATGAAGCAAGAACTGGATAATAATTAGCTATTAACTGCAAGAACTAATAAAGTACACACCGGTTTTGCAGACTGACCAGTTTCATTCTCTCAAATCTATCCCATTAAATATTATAAAAAATTTTGTCTTGTAATTGCAGGAGTCATGCATGTTCCCAGTTCCCACTTTTCTTTATCTTTCGTTCTCTTTACGTAATTACTCGAAACTGATCAACCTGAGCGATCTAAGCATGAATTTTCATGTAATTAGTTGAATCTGATTAAGCTCTGAATGCATAAATAAATACGTTATCACTAATTATATATATTAAGTGATAAAAAAATTTATTTAGTGACCTCAATATTTTTTTGCAAGTTAAATAGCGAAAAGAATAGTACTTTTAAGTTGTCACCCTTACAATTAAGGACACCACTGTTAGTGATAATAAAAATTATATCACAAATTACAGGGATAATTTTTATTGTCGTCATATGAGTATTACTAATTGTCAATGATGATAATTTAAAATATTAATTTGTTACTATTGAATTATATGGTGATAAAATATAAATTATTATCACTTAAAAATATTTTTAGTGACAACATAAAAGTTATTGTCATTTTGTACCTATCATTAATTAGTTATAAGTTTTGTTTTATAACTTATCTTTTATCATTAATATTTTATTTTATTTTTTATGATGTTTCAATTATTATTGGTTCTGAGGACCGGTTGTACATATTTCTTTTGTTTTTAGTAATAATTCTTCTTGGTTTTGCATTGATATGATCGCACGCCTTTTGCCACTTTTTGTACGTTTCGTTTGGTTGATTTTGCTTTCTTGTTATTGGCTTTTGCAACTGTTTTAGCTTGTATCTGATTCTAGGTTTATGTGTTTCTTTTTTTTTGATAGGTAGTTTATGTGTTGTCATCTTTTTGATTTGTACGATTTCCGTATCCTCAATTTATCATCTTTTAATTGCTACGAAAAATTTAAGAATGGATGCTGCTGCGGCCTGCAGTCTAATGATGCCCATAGAGCCGTCCATGCATTTACTTAAAAAAAAACAAAAAGTATGAATTATGATTAATTTGTAGTTGATATTAAATATTTATAAATTTAGTCATAAAATTAATTTTTCAAATTCAGAACAGATATTTTCGTAATTAATTTTTGTTATAATCAAATCATTCTTTATAATATATATACATAATTTTCCCAAAAAAAAAAATGTGTAGCGAATCTGCTGCATTTGCAATGAATATGACTTCAAATTAATAATTAATAATTATTATTATTTATCATTTAAAAATTACATTTACTATAAAAAATTTTAATTATAATTTATAATCATAACTACAAAATTAATTTTATTAACAATTTTTTGGTAATAAATAATTAATTTTTTTAGTTGAGAACTATATGTTGTTACTGCATTATATATTTGTTTCATGATCTTACAAGTATTTGATAGTTGTACTTAGGTCTATAAACGGATAGGGTTTTATTATACTCGAACCTAAAAAATATTGCATACTCAAATCCAAGCCCATACCCATTAAAAATAATATAATGAGTATAAGTAGAGTCTAAAACCATGAATCACCCATAGTCTTATACCCAACAATTACTCACTATGTTAATGCCAAAATTTAACCAATTAACTTAATTATTACATATATTAAAATTAAAAATAGACTAATGATAAATTTTCAATATATATAAGATTAAAACATTACAATATTATATTTTTTTCAATGATTTACATATATATTTGTTCAGATATATTTTTTAGATTAATCTATCCTTCTGATTTACATACAATTCAGAAGCAAATAATGAGAAATTAGTCTGAGCGTGCAGATAATCATTGGTTAAAATATGAACTACAAATAATAATCAATTAAAATATATTAGTCGATCAGCATCAAGATGACGTGAAATGGTTCTATACAGATGGACTTACATATATTTGTTTAAATATATTTCTTATGATATGGTGCAGGTATCTTTTTTATTTTATTTATTTAGTATATCATATTTAAATTTATTAATTAATTAAATTAAATTAAACATATACAATAATTAAACTTAAGTAATATTTTCTGTTACCATATAGCAGAAGAACCTTTTAATAAGAAAAATATTAATAAAAAATATTAAAAAAAATTATGTTCTATAAGTTAGATCCAACGAGTACTTGAATTGTACAGGATAGAATATGATATACAGTCTTATCATTTGAATATTTCAAAGTATGAGTTTAAATTGAATTTCACCCTATCCATTGACATGTCTGGTATTCTAGTTATCTACTATTAGCTCTTCCAACTTATGGTTTTTATAGTTTAAGTTGAATAAGTTAGGTACTTAGGTTGATGTTCCAAAAGAAGAAAAAAAAAAAAACAAAACAGAAAAATGTTGTTTCAAGTCAGCCGATTATCCATATTGTTTGATGTGCCAGTGGAATTTGAGTTGTCTGAATATCAGTTTTTGTTCATGACGCTAATGGTAATGAACAGGTAATGTATGTATTAGGCTCAATCTATGAATAAGTGTTTTTTTTTTTTTTTTTTTTTTTTTTTTTTTTTTTTTTGCAATGCTAATTTTCAAATTTTTATACTTTTATTTTATACTTTTGTTTCCTTTTCAGTTTTCTTTTTTAGATTTTTTTTAATAAAAACACTTTTATTTAATTTTACATTAGAAAAATCCTATAAGAATATGTTTTTATATTCTCTTAAAAGGTCCCTGACTGGCCTTCGTGGTGTGGTTAGGGCTTAAGATGCCCAAAAAACCTTAAAAAAATCATTAAATGTAATAATCGAGAGAGTTTTCATTTTTATGTAGGTCTAATTTGATCCATCCAATATCCAAATGTCCAGCAATCACGATCGTTGCACAAGAACACATAGTCTAATTCTGTCCCCATGACATTTTACATGGATTTTTTGTTTTGGAGGTGTTTGGCTAAATTTATTTAAAATATTTTATAATTTTCTATATCTTATAAGATATTTTTGAAGTTTATAAAATGATAGATCTTATTTTTTAAAAAGTCGTTGAATTGTTTTGATAAAGTAAAATTTTGGAGCTTATAATATATTAATAATGGCTATTTTGTAATCAAAATGGTTAAAAATAAAGGACTTTGTTAAAATTTTAAAAATAAGTTAGGATCTTCTTATTTTTTTTAAAAGAGGTTCTACACTCCTAACATCTTATTTTAGGATCTTATAAGCTCTTTTTTAAAAAAAATTATCAAACATTTTTTATTAACTTATAAGCCATTAAACATCTTATAAGATATTTTGTGGGAGCTTATAAGCACACCCAAACACCCTCTTAATATGGTGTTTCATATATCTTATATCTCATACAAAACATATATGCCATATTTATCAAATAATTACTAAGTATACTCGTGGCATTAATATAGATGACATAAATATATTAGGAAATAGAAAACAAAATATGAAATTAGAATATAGGATACAAAATGTTCGTGTTTAATCTTGTATATATATATATATATATATCAAATTATCAAAGCAATGTTTCTTGGACGCTACAAATCGGACACCACATATGTATAAATATTTTCATATATTTACATGTAGCTCCAATTATGTACATAGGTAATAACTGCATGGTATGGAACATAGTCAAAAAATAAAACCGAAATAGAAGAAATGAACTAGAGGATTTTAATTTGTATTTTCTATTCTAATATGACATTTCATTTTATACTTGGGTTTATTTTCACTTTATTTTGGATAAATATTTTGGGATGAAGAGTCATATGAAAGTTGAACACATATTTGATGACTAAATACATAATTAGTTAAGTTAATATTGTTGATTGATAATCTATACTATATACTGGCTTTGTTTGGTTGCTATAATTGGATTGAATATAATATTTATTCGGATCATTTTTTGCTTGGTATAAAAATATTGGGCTCTTTATAATTTTGTGGCTCAGTTTCTAATCCAACAAGGTAAGGGATTACAAATCCCACTTAAGAGATGGAATGCGGTATCAAGGCTAATATTTTTAGATACAAAAACTATAAGAAAGACATATTTGTTGTAAAACTCCAACTTTGGTTTATAAGTCATAAAAGATTAAATTAATAAAATGATAGGTGAATCAAACAAATTATATTTGGTGATTGCTCAAAATTAAATTAATTAAGGTTTGGGCATAAATATTAGGAATTGAAGGATTTGATTGTAAATAGGAAAAGGGCTTGATTGTCCAAAATTATAAAATTCAAGGATCAATGTGAAAAGATTACAAGTCTAAGGCTTTAAAATGAATCAATTTGGACTTAATTTCCTGAAATTGAAAATGTCAGGTGTCAATGTATAAAAAATAAAATCTAGAAGGGTTGAATTAAAGTTCTGGGGTTGAAGTGCAAGGAGGTCAAGAGTCTTAAGGCAAAATTGAAGGCGGCCGAAAACTTTAGGGACTCAATTGAAGGTGGCAAAAAGTTTTGAGTTCAAATTGAGAAAGGCTAAAAATATCTTTATATATACATACATACATACATACATATATACATATTAGGGACAGAAGTTTTTCAAATTCTCAAACCCAACCCCAACTTCACCCCACCTCCTATGGTTGCATTGAAACTAAAAACAAACAGCGGGATTAGCTTCCTCTAGCTGCGGTGAACAAGTTCATACCAAATACCATACAAAACAACCACAAGAAAGGGGAAAACGATGGCCAGCTGTAGGGCTCGACGGGCAAGGCAACAATAAGGAGGTTTCTGGAGAGGTTTAATGGCGGGAAAAGGGTGGAAAGTGATGGGTTTGTTGAGATGATACTGTGGGTAGCTTCAATTTCAGGTTTGGTTTGCTGGAAATGGAGAATCGAAGGTAGTGGTGTAATAGCGGTGTCGTGCTGGTGATTTTTGTCCAATTAACGGCATTACAGGCGACAGAACACAAAATTGTCCAAGGGGTTTGCTCCTATTTGACAAGGCGTGTCTCTAGTGTGGTCAACTCCTAGCTCCAACGACTGTTCGTGGTACGGGTGATAGCATGGCAGCGACTCTAGTGGCTATAGGGCAGAAGATAGGAATTCTTGTTTTAAACTTGATATGGCTGATTTAGAGAGCTGGGATTTGGACTCCAATTTGTTGAATTTAAGTAAATCTCATGCCGAGCTTTAATTCAATTGATTTTCTTGATTTAGGTTAACCAACGAATTGAATCCAAGTTAGTAAATTATAATTTGACCTGAGTTGAATATAAGATTTAAATTTAATAATTTAAAGGTTACCAACTTATGCATATGACTCAAACATGAGAATGTAACATGTTATGGAAAAAGTAGGATTGAATCAATCTAGGCAAGTAAAAGATGCTAACATATCTAGGATCTTGGAAGATAAAATTGAAAAAGGATTGGGCTTAACTGAGTAAAGTTTAACTGAGTAAAGTTCGAAATACTGAAAGAGCAATGTTTCTAAGAGATTGGAGTTAATTAGAATTCAATGACTCGACCTAGATTCCATGACCATGAATAATTGTTGAATATTAAGCTCCTAAATGAAATCCTAATAGTGTCGCAAGCTAAAGATAATTGTGTTAATTCTCTCTTTATTGGCTCATTAGGACAAGAACTATAACCTTAAATTATACCAAGTATTTATTGGTAAAACTAAGAGACGAAAGAAATATGTCAGAATGACCTTAGAGCTTGATATAGACACTAATTATGCTTATATTTAAGATCTAGAGAATATATGTTAAACCCTAAAATGTCAAAATAACTCAAGTTGTTTTATGTCAAACCCTGGATTAGCTAGAGAATAGGGACCCGTGAGCTCCAAATAGTTAAGGAAACCCTTCTGCACTTACCAGAAAAAGGTTATTATATTTCTTTGTTGGGAAAAAAGCATATATATTTGCTATTATATCCTAGTTGTTTTATTCTATTTGTGTTGAGATTCAATCGTTGTTTGTTCATTCTATGCTATGTTGTGGTTAGTATATTGGACGATCTATCTGAACTATTCTTCCTTGTGTATGCCTCTTAAGCCAATGTTATTCAAAATATCAACCTATTTATCAATATGATATTGCTTTATGCTCTTGGCAAACTATTTATACTTTTTGTTCTTCCCTGAATTTCCTATGTATCATGAGTTGTTGAATTCCTAAACTAGATATCATGTTCACACACGTTTTGATAAAATAAACTATTTGTGAAAGTTTACCACACATCACCATGTACACTAATTATGGTTTCCAGTTGATTATAATATATGTTGTTTTACCTGAAAATGGGCGATTGTGTTGGGAAAATTGAAAATTGATTTCAAAATGTATTTTGCTATCATTACCAGGACTACTACTTTGTTATAAATTGGGCCTTGACCTATTGATTACCTCTATTTAAATTGGCAAATTGATATGTTTATTATACTGTTGTATGTGCATTGCTATGAGCATGGCACATTATTATTGATTATCTCCACATTTACATTGCTACAAGTATGGCATATTATGTGGATATTAGATATATGCACCATTACAAACATAGCATGTTATTACTATGTATTATGTGAATATTGGATACATGAACCGTTATGAGCATGGTATGTTATTGCTATGTATCTCCAAATTTGCACTGCCACAAGCATGGCATATTATTAATGTGTATTTCCTCATTTGCACTACTTCAAGCATGACATTTTATTACTATGGACACACAAGTCTATTTATACCTTAGTGGTAGAGATAGCCCTATTGGCCGACCCATATTGTTATGTTGGTGATAGAGACAATCATGTTGGCTAACCCCTGTTGTACATTGGTGATAGAAGCAGTCTATTAGCTAACCCATACTATTGTATTGGTGATAGAGGTAGTCTGTTGGCTAACCCGTATTGTTATATTGGTGAAAGAGGTAGTCATTTTAGCTATCTTGTACTGTTATATTGGTGATAGAGACAGTCATGTTGGCTAACCCGTAATGTTATATTAGTGATTGAGGCAATCATGTTGGTTGACCCATATTGCTATATTGGTGATAGAGGCAATCAAGCAACTATGCTTGCTGACTTGTATTGTTATATTGGTGATAGAGGCAGCCATGCTAGCCGACCTATATTGTTATATTGTGACAAAGGCAGCTATGTTGATTGACTTGTATTGATACTCATATAGTTATAATGTAATAGAGGCAACCATGCTGGCTTTATATTAGTAATAAAGGCAGCCATGCTAGCTGACTCGTATTGATATACCAGTGAAAAAGGCAATCATGTGGACTGACACATGTTGATATAATGTGACATATGTAGTCTTGCTAACTAACCCATTTTAATATACTAGAATAGAGGTAGTCATGTTAGCTAGCTTGTATTATTGTATCATTCTACAATAGAGTAATTTTTGACTTGTTATGTCATATATGACGACAAAGAGTTAATGTCAAAGGGAAAACATCTTGGTATTATCAGATCTGTGAAATATGCCTGTACAACTAGTTTTGCAAAATGTTCCTCGTCTAGCCTATTTATAAAACGGATTGAAATCCTTTTAAACCTAAAATGTTCCTATGCATTTGGTTCCTTAAAAAAATGAATCCAAGTCTTGAGATTTAAAATATGAGATTTGCCATGAAATATTATGAAAACTTGATATGCCTCATTGTTGGTATGGGACGACGTAGAGTCAGCTCATGATTTGTAAAACCCAACATATTATCACTCAAATCTATTTTTTGATTCTGTGAAATATAGTTATTATCTAACGATCTATTCTATTAACACATACTTCTAGTTGTGATCATTAGACCGATGTTCTATATTATATATTCATAGTTGTTACTATTTATGTATCTGGATCATTATCTTACTAAGTCATTCAGACTTACCCTTCTTGTACTGTTTCTTTATGTTCTTTACCCTAAATTGAGGATTAGAAGGTTCTACAAGCTTCAATCACAAGGTAGTGGTGGATAGTATATACAGTGTTACCAAAATCTCTATAAACAATAAGAATAAAATATGTATACCTGCTTGTATTGTAATAATATGCCTATTAGTAAACTCCAAATTTTATCTTTTGATGAAGTATAATAGGCTAGAGCTTGCAATATTTGACGCGAGTCTTTGGGCAATTATAAAACCATGGCAACTCGGGTTTGGTTTGCACTTTGTAGCACGACTAGTTGATGTGAATATTATCCCTTGATTATGATCTTGTTTATCACCTACATTATTACAGACTTATGTTTTGCATTGAGATTATTTGTTTAAAAAAACAATTATGTGGAAATCCCAATTGAGGTAGCACTTTGGATGGGAGTAAGTGCCTCCCAAGTTGGGACGCTACATTTGTCCCTCAATTATAAATTATATTAATAATACATAAGTTTTATTTTATCAATTATTAATTATATGGTTTTTATGCAATTTTTGAATTATTTAAAAAATATAAAACTACCTAATAAAAGTATGTCATCTATTTCATATGTTAACATATTTGGAATTTTAAAAGGTTTAGCTTAAAAAAGTGTAATTAATATGAATTTGGTATAGTGAAGTGTTATGCTTGAGATGATGGAATATCTATACTATATTTATAAAATGGGCTAAAATCTTTTTACCTCCTATAAAATGTGAAATGGACAGTGATGATGGTATGATCTGCTTAGTGGTGAACTGGGCTTTTGCCTACTGCAATCAACCTAAAAAGGGGTCTGAATGAAGTGTTTAGATATAGTTTGGTCAAGTCCTGCAACTAACAACACACTTCAGGCTAGTTGAGATGCCCTCGATTAAGGCAGTTTGGCATTTAAGTTAGTACTTAATCAACCAAAAAATAGAGCGGCAGAGTGAGGGCTTAAATGATAATGAGCATACCTTGTTGAAGGATGTTAATAAGGTATTTATAGACTCTTTTGAGATATTGATATGTCAATGATACCTTTACTTAGACAAAGAGGGCCTTTATCTTTAGTTAAGAACCTTTGGGTCTTCTTCCTTCTGTGTACATTTTCAAGTGGCGCCTTTTTTTCCTCTTTAGGACATTATGATACAAAGGAGGCGTGCAATACTGTGGTCATATAGAATAGTGGTACAAAAGCAAGCACACTCCATTAATGTGGTGGCACGCCACTTGTTAAGGCATTTAATGTAGCGGAGAGGTAACTGTGGTGTATTCAATGCAACTGTGACTAGAGGTGTGGGATAGCTCTATGTTACTCCAATCGACCTTCCAGGTTCAAGATGTTTCCTTTTTTGCAAGTCATCTATTCCCACTCTGGTTGAGGTGATGGGGCTCTCTTAGAGCCGAAGATATTTTTGGCTAAGGGCTAGATAAATATTCTTAAATTGATTGACCATACTCTGGCCAACTGGCGAGATGTTAATAGTCATGATGGCGGAACACCCCAATGAGAATTTGGGCTTCATTGATAACCTAGTTGATCACTGGTGGGTTGGGTCTATTGAGCTATCTTCCATTATGTTGTTTACTTGGTCAACTGTTAGTGGGTTAGGTCTATTTGGCAATCCCATATCATGAGTCCCTCCCATTCTCGAGTCTTGATCGAGCTATTCGATGAGAAAGAATATGGAGTAACTAACTTGGAAAATTGGAATACATTTGACCAAGTATTCAACACATTGACAACTTTTAAATTTCAAAAATTGACTAGGGTTTCAGTAATTTTAATGCATCAATTACATTAGGCAAAGCGATTTTTGAACCAGCAGATTTATAATAATTGCCTAATAGCTGATCATCTTGGCCAGTCAAGTTATCCACTGACTATGGTATATAAATAGCACATTGAAAATCTTTCATTCCATACTTTTACAGCAAACTGACATGTCGAGCTCTACATATTTATAGCCCTTTCGATAGTCAAGTTTTTTGCAATTTTTGTAAGTTTTCTTTTATCTCAACTAGTGTTATTCTTCTTTGCTTTCAACCTAACATTAATAGGAAAAGATGTTGAGGGTTTTTAGATAAGGTAGTGATAAAGGTAGCGACTCCAAAGAGACCCGATCGGACATGAATTCAACTAAAAGGGTAGGTGACTCGACTAGTAGGACTAGTGAGTCTTCTAGTGATAGCTCTAACTCTTTTAGGAGCTTGAGTGACACAAGGGTTGATGTTAGGGGTGGGGTTGGGCCATCTAGGTAGAGAAGTTGACTCCGATGTCTTAAGGTAGTTATACCATATTCCCCTAAGGTTTGAGTTGATTGTCCCTGGACCTGATGATAGGATGCATCGAACTTCAGTTGGTTGCATTACAACTTTTAAGAATGCCTAAAGTTTGGGCTTAGGTTCCACATAGCACAACCCATAGTCAACCTCCTAAGTGGTTTCAGGTCTGCACTCGACTACTCCTGAGTAGGTTTTTGACTTCAGATAGTTTTATCGTTTCAATGGTGATACATGGCCAACCCTTAACTTTTGCAAACTTTAGCAACCTCTTCTATCTCCTAATATTCCGAAAGTCAAGTAGTATCGAGGAGTCAAGCTTTCATTATTTGATAGCCTGTTCTTGTTGAAAATTCTTGGTAACCCCCTCATCTTCACATGGCTAGGCCTAGAAAAGTCTAGGTGGGATCGAGTTTAATATCCCTAATGGGTAGCTGAGGGGGCATGTTAGGATACCTGGGAATGAGAACTCTAGCTAGCCCAATACCTTTATTTGAGACTTAGTTCAATTTGGCCAAATGAAAGCGTTAGGGTACATCAAGAAAAAGAATCTAGTGTTGGCAAGCTTATTGCTTGCTCAGCTGGATTTGCCAGCTAATGTTCGACTAGGTAGATGTGTTTGTTGATTTTTGGTAAATTTTTTATTAAATTTTCTAGTCGTTGTTGATGTGATTTGTTTCTATGTCATTTCAAATCGAGCTAAAAATGAACTACACTTACTAGCAAGTTATGGCTCACCAGTAGATGGTGCAAGAGCATCACCAAGCATATGCTTGTTGGGAGACTAGCTCCCACACTGCTCCATAACAGCCGACACATTTACCTACATCTTTACCTACCAGACCAACTCTAATCGAGGCTAGCAACTTAGCACCTTCATAAAAATGGGCTGCTATTAACAAGTAAGCTTCCCTATCAAAGAAAACCATGATGGAAAAGAAGAGAGTGAAGATTGGTGAGCCTCTTCAGCCTTTAACCAGATGATGATTTGTTCTTGCTGCCAACTTTTCCATCTCCAAGATTCGGGCTAGACATTGAGGTTTAGAATACAACATCAATGATCAAGGCATGATTGACTAGAGTGAGCCCCTTGAAAGTGTTGATGGTTAGACTATTCATGTCTAACCATAAAAAGTTGCTAGAGATGAGCTAGGTGGAGGCATTGAAGGCATTCGCATACCATGCAAATATGGTAAGCATCTAGTCGAGTTTTTACTTATTTAATCCAGGTTTATGTTTGAATTACTCAACCAAACTTGCTTATGTTGCAGGTCAACCAAATGGGCTACCATTTTTATCAAAGGGCTAAGTTGGCCCTTAACAATTGTGAAGAGTAGGGCTAGGGACTGGGCGGGGATTACCTAGTTTGGGATGACCTGGTCATGTAACCAATTGTTTGGGAAAAATTTTTTGCTACTCGATCCCGGCTCGATTGAAGTCTGGGTATCCAAATTTTGGGTACCTAGTCCCAAGATCGGGCACCAAGTTTGTGGCCCATATATTGGGCTATTTTGGGCCAGATTTTGAGGCCTCAAATTAGGCCAAGTTTAGCCTGATTTGAGGCTTCAAAATCTGGTCAATTTTGTCAAAATTTTGGATTAAAATCTGGACAAAATTTGGCCAAATTTTAGGTTCAAAATTTGGTAAATTTTGCTAAATTTTGATCTCAAAATCTAGCCAAAATTTGGATTGACCTATTTTTTTTATTCATTATATGAATTGTGTTTTTGAGAATGTGAATTTTGAAATGTAAATTTGTTGGCCCATGTAAAACTAATTGAAATTAACTCAACTCTTCAAACAAATTACAAACACAAATTGTTATACAAAAAATACTCAAATCAAATATTCAAATTGCTATACTCCAAACTCCAAAGTGAAAAAAACTTCCTCAAACCATTATACAAATTACAATTTACAACACCAAGCATCAATTCAACTTACACCTTAACAATTCAAATTCTTAACATCAATTCCACTTTTCAAAGTCAATGTCCTTTCAACAATCCAAATTCAAATGACATAAACAACTTAAACATGATATAAAATCTTCAACATTCACAAACAATTTTCAATGTATTCCCACATTCAGCTCAAATGCTCAAGCATCAAGGATGGATGTATCGGGCCCCATTTGTGTCAACTTTACGAGAATAGCAATAAGATTGCAAATGTATTAATAAAAATATAACATAAAAAAAATAATAAAAAGAATTAAATTAGTTAAGTTACCTTGCTCAAAATTTTCTAACTCACATAAATCCTCCTCCACATTAATTGGTTTCGAAGCCAAGCGAAACCAATCTTGGGCACAAATAACAGCTTGAGCTACTTTAGGAGATAAGAAACTCCTAAATGCATCAAGCACACACCCTCTAGTGCTAAAAGCAGCCTCTGAATCAATCATGGAGACCGGTACTTTCCACCATTTTAATATGTCAAAACCATCTCCACCCTCTTCACACTCTTCTTGAAAATATTTCTCCAACTCAATCTTCCCTTGCTCACTTTTATTTTTATTTTTCATTTTATCAAACTCATCAAATAGATCATAAGCTCCTTCATCCTCGTCAATCAAAGTGTACCTAGTACTAGAACTTTCACCACTTGCTTTAAAATTGGGGTTTGTTGGAATTATATGGACATATATTTTTTGATACTCTTTAAATAACTCATCAAATCCATTCCTAATAGCTTCTTTCATGTCTCCACTAGATGGAATATCACATGCTCCAATATTTGGATTCATTCTATCAAATGTGAACTTAATGAACTCCGTCTTCAAAGTAGGATCATGGACCACTGCATAATATAAAATCTTGTTAATCTTTGTAATTGATCCCCAATATTTTTCATACTTTTCTTTCATTTTTTTTGCCATCTCTTTCAATTTAATGTCACCACTCTCCATCTACCTCAAAAAAAGCCTATCAATTGCACTTATTTCTTTAAATATGGTGTTTGATGTGACATACAAAGCACTTATTTTCAAAGTAAGATGAAAAAAATGCCCAAAAAATTTCAACAACAATTTTCCCTTTCCCAATCAAAATGTGAAGGAACTCCATCCTCAAGATCAATATTAAATGCACAATCGCTATCATCATATGCTTCAAAGACCTTTCTAAGAGATAAAGCGGCATCTAACATCAAATAAGTGAAGTTCCACATAGTAGGTACATCAAGTAACAACATCTTATTTGTTTCCAAATTTTCAAGTTTTGCACAATGTTTGAATTTTTTATACCTAGCCGTAGATGCTCTTATATATCTACAGCCCCTCTAATATGAGTAATAGCCATACTCTCATCTTTTTCCCTCAAACCATCCTGCACAATAAGATTAACAATATGTGCAATACATCGCATGTGTATACATTTACCACCTAAAATCATACTATCTGATCCACCATCAAATTTCTTTTTCAAATAAGCAATTGCCCTATCATTTGATGAAGTATTATCCACAGTGATCGTAAAGATCTTATCAATACCCCAATCATTCAAGCATGTAGCAACATCCTTACCTACATCCTCACAGTTATGACCACAAATAGGACAAAAATTCAAAATCTTCTTCACCAAATTCCAATCACCATCAATAAAATACACAATAAGACACATATAATTAACTTTTTGAATGGAGGTCTATGTGTCAGTGGTAATACAAACCTTCTGTGCATATGAAGCAATGAAGGACTTCAACCTAGACTTTTCATTCATGTACATTTTGAAAATATCTCTAGTTATAGTCCTTCGAGATAGTATAGAAAATTGAGGACATGCAACTGACATAAAATGTCAAAACCCTTCTTTCTCAGCTGTTCTAAATGG
Organism: Jacaranda copaia; assembly: GCA_014898725.1. Lineage (NCBI taxonomy): Eukaryota > Viridiplantae > Streptophyta > Magnoliopsida > Lamiales > Bignoniaceae > Jacaranda > Jacaranda copaia. Next base: position 123,817 of record JACGDI010005208.1, read on the forward strand.
CATCTCATCAACAATAAACCAATGGCATAATGCATCTCTAATTTTCTCTTGATCAAATTCCCATAAAACCCCTCCAGTCTTTTGACCCTTTCCAACTGGTTGATAATTCAATATCTTTTGTCTAGTTGCAACTTCATGAGGTTTTTTCTTGCAAGATTGACAATGCATATCAAGCCCTCTAGTTCCATGTACATTAGGATCCACTCTAATGTATGTTCCACAATATTTACATTTTCCTTTTTGACATTTATCATTTTCACAAAAGAATTTAGTAAAGTGCTGCCACTATGGTGACCTAGATGCAATTTTGTTTTTGACTTTTTTCTTTGGAGGTTCTTTTTCCTCATCTACCTTCTCATCAACAAAAGTATCATCTTCATCTTCAGCAGGACCCTCTAAACCTCGAGTTATAAAATCATTATCATCATTCAAACCAAGCTCCAAGTCATCTAATAAATTCAATTCCTCCTCAATTAGATTAGCAAAACTCACCTCCTTAGCCTTTCTTTTTGCTTTTGGATTCTTACGTTCCATTTCACTTTGTTAGGATACTCTAATTCAGCAATTCATATGAGTCCCTACAATGCAATTAACAAAAATAATTTTTCTATATATCAATTTAAAAAATTAACAAAGAATAAACATAAAGAATAAAATAAAAAATTAAAAAAAATAAATTCATTCACAAAATTAGAGAAAAAATCAAAATAAAAGTAAACTATTCTTTCATAGTTTCATTATAAAATATAAATCCTCATTTCAAATTTTTAATAAAACTTCCACCCAACCAATAAATAAAAAAACAAACAATTAACAAACACATATATAATAGATAATAATAGAGTATATAATATATATATACATGGAATATATAAAAATTTTACAAGAAAAGTGAAAAATAAAAAAAGCCTAAAATTTGTGGAGAGACCCTAAACTTTTATTACATAACAAATAAAATTAAATATTCCCACTTATTACCTAGGTAGGTATGGGCAGACTGCAGACGGTGATCTGGTGGAGTGGCGGATAGAGCATCAATCGAAGAGAGATGCTGAAATGTGAGAGAGAGGGCTTGGCGAATGGAATGCCTGGTTTTCTCTCTTGCCTGGGTGTGTGTTGTGTTCTTCAACACTTAAAATAGAGGCAGAAAGTCTACCTCTGTTTTAAGTGTACACACTTAAAAAATTTAGATTTCTCCCCACTTTTTTTTAAATGGGTTTTATTGGGTACCTAATCCAAACAAGGCTGAAATTTGGTATCTGAATCCTGGCCCAGTACTCTTCTACTGGGTACATATTAATTAGGTACCCAATAAAACTCGATCAATTGGGTTTTAGTACACTAGTACCTAATCAAGTTGGGTTTCTAAAACCTGGGCTCGAATGTCCAGCCAGAGTGAGGAGCTCCAAAAGGAGCAAGAGGATGTTGAAGTAGCAAAGACTAAGTTTGATTCATTGCTATTGAGGATTGGTGAGTTAACTTATTAGGTCGAGAAAAAAGATACGCAGTTGGTAGCTGCTATTATTGAAAATAATCACATTGATGAGCTGTTGCAGAAGGTGAGGTTGGATATAAAAGAGGCCCATGTCTTTGGTTGGGCACTGGGATACAATAGCCCTATTTGATATGCCCAGGATGAGTTCTTCAAGTCACTGCTAGGCGTACGCAAAGAGGCAGTTCAACAATTCATGCTATGCTCAACATTTTAGGATACCAGTGTTGTCTTTGTGGTTGATAGTGTGAAAGAGGCATCAAAAAGGCTATGAAACAACTAGAGTTTTTGGGATGTCAATTCAATCTAAGGACAAAAAGCACCTAAATTTACTAAAAAATGAGCAGGTCAAGGATTAACATGACGCCGTACCTGCTCATGAGAGCACACCTATTGAAAGGGCTAGTGCTGATATCCACCTAAGGTGGTCGAGGTGGTGAAGGAGTTCAACTTCGAGAACAAATTTGCATTCGACATTAAGGATGGCAAGGTTGACATTGTAGCCTATTTTTCTCTAGTTGAACACACATGTTTGATGAAGGAGCTAGGTTCTTCTCGTCTTACAATTGCTATCCAGCCTGTGCTTGAGTAAGAGGTTGATGGCCACCCTACTATTGTTCGCATGCCTTCTTGTGATGAACTTGACCGCGCTATTGATGAGGTGGTAGCTATATCGAGGGGTGGAGATGAGGGAGCAAGGTTGAGTTGAGACTACAGATATTTCTATTTTTTCATTTTGCTTAAGTTAATTCGCTTTATAAGGCATTTGGAATGATTTAATGTAATTTGATGTAAGTGAAGTTCTTTCTTGTCGATGTAACTGAACTATTCTTTTTCTTTGATTTATAAGATCTCAATTTTTGTTATACTTTGTCGATCTCTTTAATTTAATTGCATGATGAGTTAATCCTTCAATAAAGGAGTAAGTAATATTTAATTGGCTTGGAACCAAGTTAATGGTCAATTATGAGATCGACTTGAAAAGAATTAACTAAATAGATCTAATGATATTTACATCAACATGATCCATTTAAAGTTGGTTTTGAAATAGTCTTCATAGTCAACTGCTTGGTTAACCTTAAGATTTTTTCTTCGTAATAAAACAAGTAAGCTTGGAACCTTGGTTGATCAAGGGTTGACTTTACTAACTTAACTTCAAGTTGTTGTTTAATCTTTGCATCGTAACACATACATCCACGGGGAGACTTGAATATGATAATCGACTAAAGATTGATTTTAAGTTGTGGTCGACTACGAGGTTGACTTTAAACAATTTTGTCGTTTATTAAGTAAGCTATAAGTTGTGATTGTAGTTTTGAAACCAAATTGAGGTCGACTGCTTGGTCGACATTAAATGATTTTCTCATTTCTACAATTGATTGGGCTAGAATCTATAGTTACAGTTTGAAACTAAATTGTGGTCGACTACTAGGTTGAATATAAGTGGTTTTCCCATTTATTAAGTAAGTAGGCTAGAAGTTGTTGTTGCTTATGAGATTAAGTAGCTATCCAAATTTAAGTTGTCTTTATTGATGTGGAACCAAATTACAAAATAGTTGAATGGAGAACTTGGTCGCTTTACACATAGAATTTTTCAAGTTTACTACACTGCATTCCATGGTCAAGGGAGCTCATTGCCATCCATACCAGCTAGTCAATAAGAGTTGTGCTTCATTATTTTGAATATTGAGTAGGGAGCCCTTCCATTTTAGGTCGAGTTTGGCCATATTTTTCTAGATTTTGACTTTTTTTAAGACGAGGTCTCCTACCTCAAAGCATCTTGGTCGAACTCCTTTGCTGTAGTGCTAGGCCATCTTTGACCTATATCTTTACGTTATTGTATGTGCATGCTAGCCAACTTATCGATTATTTTGAGGTCAAATTTTCTTTCAAACTTATTTTTGATCACATTGTAGTGAATTATTTAAGTTATGTGTTGTATCAACTCTATTGGAATGACTACCTCTGACTTATAGACAAGACTGTAAAGATTGTAGCCCATCGCAATTCTAGGAGTGGTTCTGTATGCCCATAGGACCCCAGGGAAATCATCCCCCAACTTGCTCTAGATCCTTCAAGTCGAGTTTTGATATGGTTGAGAATAGTCCTATTTGGGACATTAGTTTGTCATTAGTTAGGGGGCTCCCAATCGAGGTGAAATATTGTCGAATTCCCAAACTTTCACACTAGTTCCTTGTGCTCTTACTTTGGAATTGCATCTTATTGTCAGATATAAGTACTTTGGGCAACCTAAAATGGCAAATGACATTTTTTTGCAAGAAACTTCTAATGGTCGATCAGTTATTTTTGGAACCGCCCTACAGCAACCCATTTCATGAAGTACTCAACTACAATAGTCATGAATTTTATTTGACTTGTAGTTTTTAGGAAAGAACCAACTATATCTATCCCCCACCGGTTAAATGGCTAATGTTGAAGTAGGCTGGTGAGGTATGTTAGAGTGGACATGGCAAGATATGCATTTTCTAGTGAAGTAGATTGCATCTTTTTGCAAAGTTGGCCAAAAATATCCATGTCTGATGACTTTGTGGGCTTATGCTTGTCCTTTAGAGTTATTACCACAGATGCCTTAATGGACCTCTTGTAAGACCTCCAGAGCCTTCTTTGATGTCAAACACCTCAATGGTGGTTTAAAAAGGGATCTCTTATAGAGTTGACCATACTTATTGAGGGTGAATTTTGCTACTCGATCTCTGAGTCTACATATTTTTGCTTTATCTTCGAGTACTTTTTCTTTCTTTAAGTAAGATTTTATTTTATCCTGCCAGAAGGGAGCTGGTCAAGACCACCTACAATGGGTTTGTCAAAGACTAGGAATCTAATGGTTTTGTCCCCAATTCCTTTTGTCAAGCCGACAAACTTTGATAAGATATTTGCCCTTTCATTTCCCAATCTCAGGACTTGGTTGGGGATCAATTTCTTGAACTGTTGTTGCAATCTTTTGAGCTCAACCGAATACTTGTTCATTGGGGCCTCTTTAGCCTCATAATTCCCTTTAAACTACTCTATGACTAGTTGAGAATCAGTAATGACTACTAGTTGCTCAACTCCTTTGCCAATGGCCATCCTTATATTAAAAAGAAAGGCTTCATATTTTGCTTCACTATTAGTGATAGGGAACTTGAGTTTAATGGTGAAGTCATACTCCTCAGCTTTAGAGGAGTGTAGAGAAATGCCTATCCTCCCTATGTGGAGTTTGCTGAGCTATCAATATATAAAGCCTAAATAGGTAGATTTTGGTTGATTTCACTAAATAGGTCGAGATGCTTTGCTATGAAGTCCACTAATACTTGGGCTTTTATTGCAGTTCAAAGTTGGAAAGTGATGTCGAATTCTCCTAACTCGATGGCCTACTTCGTCAACCTTTTCTATATGTCTGGTTTTAATAGTACTTGTTTCAATGGCTGATTTGTCAGGACAATAATAGAATAAGATTGAAAATAGGGCCTCAACTTTCTGGCTGCTATGACCAAAGTAAAAGTGAACTTTTCAATCTTAAGATAATCATGTTATGGGGGCCCTATAAGTCTTTACTATTGTAATATATTAGCATGTGCATGCCATGACTAGTCGAGACCAGAACAGAGTTGATTATTGTCGATAAAATTGCTAGATAAATATATAAGACCTCTTTGACCTTTGGCTTAGTTAGCATTGGTGGTGCTGACAAGTATTCTTTAACTCGACCAAAGCTTGGTCACATTGCTCCATCTACTGGAACTTCCTTGCTTTTCTGAGGGTTTTGAAGAACGACAAGCTTTTGTACATTAGTTGAGCAATGAATCAACTGAGAGCTATTATCCTTCCGATTAGATGTTGCACGTTCTAACTATTCAAAATGATGAGATGTCCAGAATTATTTAGATCTTTTGTGGATTTGTTTCTAAACCCCTCTGACTAACATATATCTTAAGAATTTTTCCCCTCTCACCCCAAACATACATTTGTTGGGATTAAACTTCATACCAGATGCTCTCAGTATTGAAAAGGTATGACTAATGTCAACTAAGTAGTTTTACACTTTTTCTATTCTGACAATCATGTTATCAACATAGCCCTTTATGGTCCATTTGATCTCATTCTTGAACATAAAGTTCACAAGTCTTTAGTAAGTTGCACCTACGTTCTTGAGGCTAAAAGTCATGACCAAAAAATATTATACTCCAACGACAAGCGAAAGTTCATGGACCTGAGTCAGCTCGGGACCATGAAGGCCATGGCCTTTTGCTGCAACATGGTAAGTGAGAGGTCGATAAATTTCAATCATGTTTTTTAATTATAGCTGTTGTCTTGTGGCTTTTCCTGAGAGTAATACCGCTGTATTTTAGATGGGACAGCTGGGCTACCATATGTATAGGCGGTGGAAAGCGGCTCTGGCCGCAAAAAAGGAGCTTGAGGCTGGGGGCGAGATGCAGACGGTCAAGGTACAGCTCGAATCCTCCCAACTGCAGGTCGAGCAATTGAATAAGAGGTTGGCTGACGTCAAACAACAGCTGGAAGCCAAAGACCAAGAATTGCTGAAGGTTGTCGAGGATCGAAGCCAAATGGAGGACGTCATTAAGAAGCTCAACCTCGACCTGCAGGTGAGCTACTAGTCTAGCTGGGCTGAGGGTCGCGCGAAAGTGACTCGACAGGCCAAGGTGGCTTTTGTTCGTCATCTGCCAGTTGTTCGACGGGAGGCAGTCGAGCAGTTTGTGGTCAGCACTGCATTCCAAGATGCGAGTGCACTTGCGGCGATAGACGATGCAAAGGAAACATACAATAGGGCTATTAAATAGCTAGAATCTTTGGGGTACTGCTTCCGTGCTGAGGATAGAAGCCGCATGAGCCTCATGCTGAACGACAAACTTGAGCCCTTTCCTGAGCTAGTGAAGGGCGAGGCTACCGAGGGGGAATCTGCTGTCGAAGCCACGAATGAGCCTCGATCAGAGAAGGTAAAGAAGAAGGCCGAGGTCAATGCTCGGCTTGAAGAAGTAAATGAGGAGTTTGGGTTCGCAGAAGAGCTCATCAGGGACCTAATGGAAAAGAAGGTCGATCTGAAGCAGTACTTGCTGCGGTCGACCAGTTTCTCAATCAATCTATCGGAACCCTCCGAGCCTCCTCGGGCTGACTCCCCTCTAGCACTTTCGGGGCTAGAGCCGTAAAACTGACTTCGATTAGCCCTAATGTTGTAGTGGAGCAGATAATCTTTCTTTCTTTTTTTTTAACGTACATCGACGAAGTATAATCAATAAAGATGCATTTTGTTCCACATCTCTGTTTTCCATTCTTGCTCTAGATGATGCTCAATTGCTCGCATAACTGTGTAAAGGGTAACTGGTTACCTTTATATTATGAAGATGTTGAACAACTATTTCATTGATTGCTTTATGTTATGTATCGACTATCCGTTCGACCTATAACGATTGTTGGCTTGCGAGAGCTGCAAGGCCTCCACCTCAAGTGTAGGGTCGATAAATGGCGAATCATCGAGTTAATGCAGTACAGAGCCACAAAATCGAGGACTGCAGGGTCGATTAGATAGTTAGGCGGTTTGTATTCGCTTAAGTGGCAGCATAGGCTGCTTAGTTTTCAACTACGAGGTCGACTAGATAGATTGGCGATTTGGACCCACTTAAGTGGCAGCTGGGGCTGCTT
>JACGDI010005209.1:7768-55747 GCA_014898725.1 Jacaranda copaia
TATATATATATATATATATATATGTTGATTGATGTGTATTTTTATGCGTTAATTTGAAGTATGAGTATTTTGCATGTTTCAAAATTAAATAAAAATAAAAAATTTCTAGTACATTCAACAACGTAATGAAAACATAATTTATGACGTGTTCAACAAGTTTCGAACAAATAATATTTTTTTATATATTTTATAAAGTATGTGAGTTGTAAAAGAATTAATTTAAAAATCAAAATTACTTGAAATAATTGTTTTGCCTCATTTATAATCACTTTCTCTTTACATTTTATGAAAGTGAATCTCTATTTCTTTCTCCGAAATATATAAAATGCAAATTACATTATTAAATTTTGATACTCTCGCAGATTTAACTTTATTCCTTGCATTTACACTTTTTATAAATTTATTACTAATTTGTGTATGTAAATATATAAATGTATATATACACATTAATACTTAAGTAGCATAAAAATATTTAAATATATTGTACAGTACTGTTAGGGTCATGTCATATTTTAGAATTTTTAAAACTATTATATCTATTATATTCGTGTCACCACGTTGTGGTCTACACATCTTAAGACATCACTTAACAAAACTTTAACAAATGAATTGACCAAGTTTCTTTTTTTGTTGTTCAGATCTTGATGATACACTTTACAGTTTACTCCCTGAGTTCTGGTCTAGCAACACTTGTTCTTAAGAACATTCAAGGTAAGGTTGTCTCTTGCTTTTGCATTAATGTTGGTAAAATTTCCCTCTTGTGTCTGATATGTTGTTCTTTATTTTTTCAGATTATATGATTGAAAAGTTGGGTATAGAAGAGCCTTTATGCTGCCCTTTTGATTGGTGGTTAAACTTGATTCTGTACAAAAGACTAGGGATCATAATATATTATTCTCTATGCAGGCAATTGGCTATGATTTCGACTATGATGAGTATCATAGGTTTGTTGAGAGACCTTAACTTGCTTTCCGGTTTCATGGGTTCAGAAAGCCGTGTTTCTACGGTTTAAGGTTGCTAAAACATGAATTCGGCATCTTGCAGTTTTGCCCACGGGAGGTTACCTTACGAAAATTTGAAACCGGACCCTGTTTTGAGAAGCCTTTTGTTAAGCTTGCCCTTCCGTAAAGTTGTAAGCATATTTCCACATGTGTGTTAAACTTTTTAGCTAAAAGAATTCATACATCAACATGAATTATAGATACCGATTTGTTGCATCCCTAACATCTCTTCACGAATGCTGACAAGGTCCATGCCGTCAATTTTCTAAGTAGAGTTGGTCTGGAAGACTGTTTCGAAGGGATAATTTGCTTTGATACTCTTGATCCTATTCACAAGAGCACTGCTTCTGATGATGAGGATGATGTCGAGTTTCCTGGACCAAGACAAACTTCTAGTACTTTAAATGGAAGCCCTGAAATTTTCGACACTATTGGACATTTTTCTCAGCCTAATGCAGGATCATCTGGGATGCCAAAGACACCAATTGTCTGCAAACCTTCAGAATCAGCCATCGGAAGGGCCCTTAAAATCACTAACATCCACCCCCATAGAACAGCAAGTTTTATCATTTCTTTACACTTCAGACAACGTTCTTGATTCACATGTGCTTATAATCATTTTTACTGCCTTTGCTGCTATTCTTAGAGGACAGCGTCCGAAGTATTCAGTCTGGAAAACGCGTGGGAATGGATACAGTACTGGTAAGTTCTTGAAAAGCTGCTCCCCTAACAATGTTGACTGCCTGTTAAAGGACATATTTGTGAAAACTTTTGGAGACATTGATAAAATTGCTCAAAAAAGTCAAAGTCTGTGAATTTCTGTGAAATTGCTGTTTTTACATGCTCCCACAATACCATCAGCCAGAAAAAGGCATGAGAAAAACGTTGTCTGATTCTTGGTTCTAGCCAACTTAACTAAAAAGCTAGTTTCTTTCTGTTATCCTTCAAAACGCAGTCGGGCTGAAGATATTTCACACTAAATTTTGGTCGCAGGTCGGCAAATCTCAGAGAGTGAAAGGAGCAGAGTATGCATTAGAAAGCATTCGTAACCTGCGGGAAGCCATTCCAGAGCTCTGGGAAGTTGATAAACCTACTGAAGCTAACTACTCAGGAGTTGCAGTGGAGACTTATGTGATAGCTGAACTTACTATTTATGCTATTAGTTTATCTTAGCATATACAAAACAGAAAGTAACTCACAGTATATAAAAACTTCATTTGAATAATAACAAACCGCTCCTATATAGAAAGAAAATTACTTTATCATTACTTCTCCAGATTTCTCTTTCTAGGACACAAACAAATTTCTTTTAAATTAAGAATACTATATAAAATTTAAATCTTTGAATATAATCCCAACAAAAATTTTGCTCACTTTGGATTAACTGTTCCTAATTCAAATTCTAATATTGAATTCCTTGACGCCGAATACTTCGAGATCAAAAACATTTCTTAAGGTGGGAAAGGAGGCCTACATGGTCATGGGCAAGTTGATTTGTTTTGGGATGAGCTGAATTTATTGATGGACAAGCCCAAAAAAGTTAAAGAAGGATTTGAATAGGGGTGGTAATTGTGGGGCTCCTTAAGAAGAAGAAACCCAGCAAGTGAATCAAATCCAATTGTTGGATGATAGATTCTACCAATGAAAACTTTTCAAATATATAAGTATGAAATTTAAAGTTTAAATTTTAATAAATTCTTGACGTGTGTGTACGTTAAAAAAAGGGTAAAAAAACAAGTAAAGAAAACGCAATGCTATAGGTAAGGCAAGAATGATAATTATAATAATATAATGATTTTGTGAAGACAGAAAAGATAGTGAAGTACACATTTTTATAATTAAACTATTAAAGAATTTTTAATGAAAAAGGTTTTGCCAAAAATCTAAATTTACGTGAAGAAATTTTTTATGGTAAAAAATCTCATAAAAAAGTAGCATCTCCCATCCCAACTCAATTTTCAAGATAGCAAGAGTTTTTAATTTAAATTAAAAGTATTTTTTTTATTTGCATATACACACGATTAAGGAATCACTAAGGTTCGAACTCAAATTTTACATATTTAAATATGATAGTGTTTTTATTTAGTCAATTGACCACTCAATAAATTTAAGACAATTATGCATAAGTAATTTAAGAAGTACAAAAAGTCCGGCTTCAAAATTAGGCACACCCCTGATGACTTTTGAAGATGTAATGAAGTTGAACATTTAAGAAGTGTACAAAAATCATGTCAATATGACTAATTAAGTTCATGAGGGTGGAAAAGGAAAAAAAGATTAAAAAGGCCTATTGTATCAAATAGATTAAATGAATAAAGAGGCCAAAGATCCCAATTGACTAAGTTCATTAAGAAAGGCATCAACACCCTAATATGTTGAAGCTTATTAAGAAAAATAGATAGTAAACACTAAGCCACAAAATGAAATTTGACACAAAAATTCATTTGGAAGAATTTGTGGAACTTTCAGAACATTCAAGAAGTGAGAACTCTTACATCGCATTCTAGAGAAAAAACATTAAAATTCTAATGAATTGCAAAAGGACTCTAGCTCCATTTTTGTGGTGCAACATTTTTGTGCCTATCATGGAAACTTTGGATGATGAAAAAGTAATGTTGAGAATGCAGATGACATCTAATTCTTGAGAGTCTAACAAACAAATGGTCCTAGGGTTGGAGGACGTGGAGAGTCACTAGCTTAAAATACAGTCACATCCCATACTAAAGCTCGTCCTGAAAGTGTAATTCATGCTAGAGTAAGGATGTGAAAGAGCTGAGTTGACTCGAGCTGAGTTGAGCTTAGTAGAGCCAAGTTGAGCCAAACTTTGACCATTTTTCAAGCTCAAGCTTGAGCTTGAATCAAATGAATCAAGTTCAAGCTCGACAGGCTAAGGAAATTAAGGCTTGTGTTAGTTCGAATTGATTTGTTGGCTCAAACTCGTTATCAAGTTACAGGCTTGACCTTGAGCTCGAGCCTAATAGGTTATTTATTTTATAAAAAATTCTATAAAATTAATATATTTTATTATAAATTTTTATATATAAATATTTTTCTTTGAAATCTCATGGCCTATTTGTGAACTTACAAATAAGAATTGTTTGACTCGAGTTTAGCTTAATGCGTTCATGAACTTGGCTCGAGCTCAAATTTTTCAAACTCGAGCTTGAACATATTTTGAGCTAGTTCATTAGGCTAGTAAGCTAGCTTAATTCATTTGTATCCCTGTGCCAGAGTAGATGTTGGCATAGCATTCACCACGTTCTAGAGATCTAATTTTGCAGATGACTTATGAAACATTGAAGTCTTTCTTGGAGAGTGCCATTGCCTAAGCTGTGACTAAAGCGGGCGTCCAATATGCTAAGGGATAGCAGCCCCAAGAGCAGCAATAGTTCTCTTGCTGGAGTTAAGAGGCTCTATTGTCCCCAAAGAGAATTTAGTGGAGAACTAACTCTGAGCTAGATACCACTTTTCTTCATTTATCTCTATATGTGACATGTACTTATTTATAATGATAGACTCCTCTTGGCAACTACATGCTTCTATTAAGGTACAGACTCATTCACTAACGCCACAACCTTTAGGAGGATGAGGAATATATTATCTTTCCCTAGTTGACTTCCTCTCGAGAAACAATTCTTTTTGTCGAGTAATTTTGGTAGAGGTGCATTCCCTGGAATAAAGATAACCAACCTGTTTGAGTTTGATGGCATGATGAATTCGCAGGAGCACTTGGACAACTTCCTAGCGAGAATGGAGCTTTGCCATATGAGTGAAGTAATATACTGTAAGGTGTTCCATATCACACTTACCAAGCTTGTCTGATCGTAGTTCAACCAAATGCTAGTTGGATTTCTCACAAGTTGGAAGCAATTGGCAAATGCTTTCTTTGGAACTTCTTCATCAATCACAACTATCTAAAAATAGCAATGTATTTATTTGCCATCAAGTAGAAAGATGGAGATTCCTTGAGGAACTATCTCAATCGCTTTGTCCAAGTGGTACATGAGATCTCCCACATCAATCAGGAGTACCTGCCTAGCATTATTAAAAAAACTTGAAGCACTTAAAGTTTTTGGAGTTTATTATTAGAAAACCTTCTACCCTGAAAGAGCTCTTTGTATGCATAGAGAAATAACTTAACATTGAGAAAGTTGTTACCTCTCAGGATCCTACCAAACGCAAGGCGCATGATGAAAAAAGTAACAATAGCAATATGAAGCAAGATGATTGTAATCACACTTTATTTTGGGCATTATTTCTTGCACTTCGCTCATAGTCCCCAAAATAGAGATTTTGATTGTGGCATTATAGCAAAGCTTCATCTAGTACCCTAATTAAAATATGACAGTTGACACGAAGAAATAGAATATCTAAAAGTGGAGCCACTTTTACCTTGATCACAAACACACCACTAAGGAGTTAAAACACTTAGATGATAAGATGAAAGGCTGATTTAGAAAGGATATTTCAAAAAATATGTGGCACAGAAGCTAAGTAGTCCTAGAATAGATCAATGGTTGAAGAAAATGAGGATTGTTAGTGACTACTTGATGATTGTTTAGAGCCCAAAGACCAGCAACATCAATTTAACCTAAAGAACCTTCTTATAATTGGTGTCATCTAAGTGATCTTATGAATACCAATTGACAGGGACTCTACAATACAAGAAAGATATTGGTGCAAGCAATGAGGTAGATGTGGGCTCATTTAGTTAATCTCATAGTTGGAGTTTTTGAAGTACACCCCCAAATGCCCATCATCAATTTTGGAGAAGAAGATATGGAGCTTAGACAAGGAGAACACAATGATGTGTTGATGATCTTCGCATCTTGTGCCAACTTCAGGGGATGAAGATACTAGTAACAAGTAGTAGATCGCCTGACATCATTTTTCATGATTCTTTTCTCCAGTTAGGATTAGACAATGCCTAACTGTAAAATATCAACGTCCTTCTACTGGGGGGTTTACTTAGACACTATAGAATCACTGAGAGAAATGTTGCTACCTTTCTCTAGGGCCACTCATCCTCGACGAGTAATAAAGATGGTGAGGTTTTTGGTGATTAAGACCCTATCGGCTTACAATGATATCTTGAAGAGACGTATCTTAAATTTATTTTGAATGGTAGTGTCAACGTACACATAAAGTTGAAATTCTCCACAATGTTGAACGAAATTGGTAAAAGCAGTTTGCTATCTATGTGCTATTAGAAAATGCTACACCAGCACCTTAAAGAACATTAAGACTTTTGCCCTTGGACATATCAAGTAAAAGATCTAAAAGAAAATAAGGAAAAAGACAGTGGTAAAAGAATGCTCCAAGATGCTGATGTCATAGTGATACTCACGTAAGGGGCCACCCTCAGACAGCCTGAACATGCCACCATCGGTGCCCTTTCATACTTTTCATTTTCCTTTGTTGATAATGATTAAGTAGTTAGGATTTGTTTTTCTTTTATTTTTGAAGTATTGATTTCTTTCCATTTAAGGTGATTCTATTTAGAATTAAATCAAGCCAATCCACATGGGGTTAACTCTTTCTTTATATTTATGATAACTTAAATAAATTTTGCTTTCTTTGTACTATTGTTTCATTCTATTGAATGATTAACTGATGCCTTGCATAATGAAGCTCCTTAATCACACTCTATCATTTTTAGTATAGATCCATTACAAGGATCTTACAGGAGTAGATGGTAGTTGTGCATAAACTCACTATAAATCCTCCCAAGAGGTTAGTGGTAGCATCTCTAACTAATTTCTATTGGCACAAATCCACTATGCAGTCACTCAGGGGGTACGTGATAGTCATGCATAAGCCTTTCATAAATCTTTCCAAGTATTGTCCTTGAAGGTAAATGGCAACACCCTTGATTCTTTTTGGCATAAATCAACTATATGGTCTTTCAGGGATATATGTAGTTACACATACTTTTATCTAAATTTTCCATAACACCATTCTTAGAGGTAAGTTGCAGCACACTTGATTTATTTTGGTGTAAACCCACTATATGGTCTATTTGGAAGTACATGGTAGTTGCGCATAAGCCAATCATAAATCTTCCCTGGCATTACCCCTCAAGATGGTGGTAGTACCTCTTTTACAAACAAATTTAGCCGAAACCTACTATTAATTTTTTGAGAGTACATGGTAGCTATGCATAAAGCCCATTGGAGATAAGTGGCAACAGCTTGACACCTTTGGATGAATCACATCTTCACTTGATTTAACTTGACGTAAATCTATTATCTGACTCCTCCAGAGTACATGGTGGTTACTTGTAAGCCCTCTGAAAATTCTCACCGAAGTTAAGTGGCAATATCCAAATAATGATAAAGAAATTACTCCAATATTTGATTTAATTTGGCATAAACCCATTATCGATTCCCTTGAGAGTCTGTGGTCATGGTGCATAAGCCTATTGTGGGGCCTCGTAATGAATAGGTAGCTGCATAATTCATATTAATTGTCAAACCTTTCTGGGAGCACTAACACATCAAACATCATTACAACACTCAACATTTAGTGATATATAAAACCTTATGAGCAAAGCTCACACCTAGGTGTTATGCCAACACTTAAAATCAACTAGAGCACTTGAGAGACAAGTGAGTCAAGAGGGATAAGACCTCATGAATGAGGCTTGCCTCCAAACTTTATTGTAACACTTGATGTTGGCTTTGAATGAGGCTGAGGAAAAAAGCTTTTGTACCATTTGATGTTTACAATAGGACCTCACTAGTGAGGCACTCGATTAAGTGTGATTCAAAAGACTAAGTATTGGAATAAGACCTCACAAGTAAGGTACTCAACTGAATTTGATTCAAATGATTAAGTATTACAATAAGACCTCCCTAGTGAGACTTGCAGGTATACTCACGAGCAACTTTACACTATTTGATGAAACTCTTCTAAGGGACTTCTGACAAAATTCAATAAGAAAAAGGATCAATGCCTCATTCATGCCCCTTCGTTGCTTATGAATCACACATTGATAACTCAATGATACTTTAAAGTAATGCATTTGACTAATTAAGTAAACAAGAATGAAAGGGCAAAAAACTTCCCTAAGTAAAAAAGGAATAAAGAATCCAAAATAGCACAAAAAAAATACAAAAAAGCATCATGCCGACATTTGGCTTCATGAAAGAAGGAGAAAAAAGGATGAGTCGATCTATTACTTATGTGAAAAAAAAGAAAATACAAAATAGTCCTAAATAAAGAAATTCTCTGAATTATTCATAAAAATATGAATTCATACCAAACATTCTAAATAATTCCCAAAGCATGAAGCTTTGTTTAATTAATTTTTTCTATCACCCGAGAAGATGAACTGCATGTGCCACTGGTTGATATTTATACAACTTCATCCTCTGAGAAAACAAGCATAACAAACATGTGATAAAGCCTTGGCATAGGGTACCCATACATTCTCGATAGCTAGATGCCCTGCAAGAGCACAGACATCCTAGGTAACTGGCACCCAACAAGTACTAGGCATCCTGAATTCTAGCCTTGGGTGGGAAACCATTATAAAAAAATGCAAACACACAACAATGTGTAGGTGACATTATGAAAGCAAGGGCAAATGTGAATGATGAGTTTTTCAAATGATTAGTGCGAAAAAGAGTACAATAATATGCAAACCCTCAACAAAGATGTAAACTCTGAGAATATAGTGTATGCATACATCACTGCATCTTGACAATACTTAACTATCAAAAGAAAAATAAGAGGGCCTTATAAAAGCCACAACTGCTGTTAGGACCCTCAAAGAGGCTTACTAAAAAACACTCCTGATAGTGGGATTATAAGCTTGCCTAGAGAAACAAATCTTTAGAGCGCAAAGTGGCATATCCGCGATGAGACTTTTGAAGGTTGCGTAAAATGATGCATTGTAGTGGCACATCCCAAAAGATACCTAAAGACTGAGAGAGACCTTAAGGTGCTCCCAAAATAACTTAACTTTGAAAGAGTTCATAAACAATTTTAAAAGTATAGGCTTCCATCCTAAAAGGTAGAATGCCACAGAAAGAATTGCGAAGTTCCATAATAATCTGTAATATGTAATTTGACAAAAGGATCTAACACCTCTAAAATAAATGCACGATGCAAAAATGTCGACATCAAATATGAGCTCATGAACTCAGAAGATGGCACAACACCAAAAGAAAATCTCTATGAATGTCAACAAGTCAATCTTACTGCAATTGCTTGCCATAGAGATACTCACCTTGTGGGTGCTAAGTGAAAAAATAAAAAGTTATCTTAAAAACTTATTCTACCTACAAAGATAACCTCATGGGTTGCTTAGTGCAAAAAATAAAAAGTTATTCTACCCACGAAGATAACCTCACAAGCTTTGAAAAATATTTAAGTACTTTGAAGAATGTAAAACTCCATTAGCAAAGGATCTTTGAGATGAAAAGCTCTGTGAAAAAATCTAAATCTTATGAGGCACATGAAGCGAGATATGCTTTGACTTCATGACGATGCGTAAGTCCATGCACTTACGTTTAACCTACACTTAGTTGCTACAAGATCTTTATTTTGCCCTTTAAAATGAGAAAATTAAACACAACTCCAAGTCCTTTGAAGAAAACCTCATCCTTGCAAATGTCGAAAAATACACTTCAAAACTTAAGACTCGTCATTGGTCATATAAGGCACCTTCCAAAGAAAACAAGAGTGATTAATAAGGTTATGGTCCTTGTTAACAACCTTAAAGGATATATCTCCCAAGGAGGAGATATCCAAGTGAAATTCTTTAAGTTATGTGCAAAGCATGAACTCTTGATAACATCATCAACATCTTTAAAAGCACCAAACTTAGAATTAAGAAATTTTTCTAAGTCCCCTTGAGAAGTGACGTTGTTTTCACCATTTCTTGACATTCGATTTACCCTTTTCACATAAAAGATAAATGGCCGAGTTCGCAAAGAAACAAGTGCCTAAAACATTTGACAGAATCTTAAAACTTTGAAAAAGGTTGGATGATCTAATATTATGGTAGATGTTGGTTGCCTAGCTCAAGCAGCCAAAAGATGCCCAACTCGAGCATTGAATAATATGCCAAACACCTAGCCATAGGTACCCACTTGACAACATCTATGTCGACCATCCCCGAGGTAGCTAGTGACTACTTAATCGTGATGTTTTCATCATTACCTCCTCTTTTTTTTTTCCATCTGTTTGACTTAATTTGGATCCTAACTCAAATTAGATCTCACTTTCTTGCGTTTAACGCAATTAATGAACTTCAATTAATTAATAACCTTATTTTTAATAAATTAAGGTAAGATAAAAATTGTTGTTTAGCTTCATATTATTTTTAACATAAAAATGATTTTTCAAATTGAAAGCAGGGGGTTATATGATATGATTAATCAAGTTCCTAATGGCAAAAAAGTAAAAAGAACTAAAAAGACCAATGAAACAAATAAATTAAATGAATAAAGATGTCAAAGAACCCAATTAATTGAGCCTACCAAGAAAGCATCAAAACCCTAATAGGCTGAAGCCCATTAAAAAAAAGAGAGAGACTATAAATGCTAAACACCAAAGAGAAATTGGGCACTAAGAATCATTCACAAGAATTTGTGAAACTTCAAGAACTAAGAACTCTTTGCATTGAGTTACAAAGAAAAAAAACTCAAAATTATGCTCACTATTACAAAAAACCCAACTCCGTTTTTATGCATCATCACATTTTTAAGATTTTATAAATTTGATTAGTTAAATCAAATTTGAGATCTTATCATATAAAAAGTTTGCTAAAATTTAATTTAATTACTTATTAAATTGAACTAAAATAAACTTTTACTAAACTTAAATTGAATTTAAATAATAAGACTTGCTTTTGGGAAGTACTATTTATAACAAATCTATTATTATTAAATTCTTCATCAAACCTTTGTACCACTTTCCCATGCATTCTACCCCACAATAGTCCGTTGATCAACGCATAAAGTCACATAGGAATGACTAGGATTCTCCTCATCATATCAAGTCATGGGAGTCATTGAATACTAGCATTGCCACCACTCCCATTCACTCCCTCGCCCACATTATTTTTCAGGCCATATTAAAATTGCATAGCAAAAATACGAAAATCCTCATATTTCTCTCTCTAGAAGATACATACAGAAAAATTTGGTGAAAATGTTAGCATAAAACCTAAACATAAACTCCAGAAAAGAAAAGGAATATTTCTCTAATCTCAATTAGAGTATACTTTGATGCATTTTCACAAATATATATGAATATATGTTTAATCATCAAAGAACCTGTAGTAGAATTTAATGGTGGAGTAAATATATTTGTTTATTATTTTATTTATTTTTTTGATTAATTTTTGATGGGCATTAAGATGTATAAGAACTAGCTGTAGGAGCTAGCACAGCAGAGTTGCTTCAATTTACTGTGGTACACTCGCATTAGAGAAGGTCTTGATCATGTGCCACAGTTCAAAGCTATTGTCAATTTTAATGGTAAGATATTTAAGAGTCCCAACTACTGTTCCATGCTTCTCTAGGCTGAGCATTCAGCTACTAAGGTGATGCTCAATGCTTTTGCTAGCCGTGGCCTTTCCAACTTTATTGCCACAGAAATTTTTGTAAGTTTGGTTGTGTTTTTTATACTATTTGATGACTTCTATTATTTACTTTAGATGAATCTAAGAATGAATTGATCTTCTATTGGTGAATGCTGTTGAGAGTCGACCTTGCTTTTTGAGTGAATACTTCATTTAAGTGGTTATCGGTCCAAGTTAATGGTTCTTAACTTGATGCCAAAGGTAGAAAGTTTGGTTAATTAATTTATTGCAATTTGTTTCCTTTTTATGTTCTTTGAGCATTACCACCATTTCAATGATTATGTCTTGGCTGATGATATAGATGCATTTCAATGGTTCTAAGTCACATTTTTCATGCCCTTTTAGCACTGTAGGTCTTTTGGCTACTTTTGAGCATATACAACAATTTGCCAGCTTAGAATTGTCTTTGCACTTCCTATAATCCAAATTGAAGTGAACCTAACTGTATTTTGAATAGTTCAATTAAAATTTATGAATTCATCTTTTGTCTGTTGAGCCAACATAAGATTGTCATGTTTTGTATTTCTTGTTAGTTGGTTTGCATGACTCAATTTGTATTAATTCTTTACATACTATACCTTACATTGGGAAATAGGCCCACGACTTAATGGATTAGTCACAAATATAGATATGATCAAGCTTGAGTTGTAGATGAATTAAGCTATTTTAATTAACTTAACTTTTTTCATTGCATATATTCTAAACTGGCTTTGGAAGTGTGGTAATTAGATGAGTGAGCTTGGCTAAAACCAAGGATATAACTAAATAGGATGGCAAATGCGGTAACTTTTGGCTCTTTGATGCACACATATTTTTCTTTCATGGCAAGTTTACAAGTTCAACTTTTTTTCAAGGTTTTTTGCCATTTCTTTGCATCAATTCTGGTATAATATGTCTTATGAGAGAATGTGCCAACTTGAGTTGACTTTTACTTTGTGATTTTACCATTTAAATATTTGAAATTTGAAACTTGAAATTTGAAGTTTGATACGTGTAGTGTTGTATCTTATTGATTTGCATTGAATAGCCAAACCAGGATGTTAGGAAAAGTACTAACCTATTGGAAAGCAAGTTATATCTATAAACTTAAATAGAAGCCAAGCTTGAGGGATAACTTGTTGATTTGTATTGAATACTCCTTATCGATCCCTAAACAAGTTTAAATTTACTACTCAGTCTTTTTGATTCTCTAGCAAGCTTGGAATTGTTGCTTTGCCAATCAACTTTTGAAAGCAACAGAGTAGGAAGAGTAGGGAATATGTGGTATAAGGCCATAGTTGTAGCAAACAAAGCTTTTGGTAAACATATATGGACACAACGTACCATATATTTGAGCCCATTTGTAGCAAAACAAAGCTTTTAGTGAACATATATAGGCACAATTTGCAAAATTTCTTGTTGAAAATAGGCCTTGTTGAATTAGTTATGTTGAATAACAATTATCCGCATCTAACAACATATAATCCACATAGGAACCATTTGTGATTTAGTGAAACATTTCTTTACCACACTCTACTTACCTTTAATTGAAGTAATATTTGTTTGAACCCAAGGAGTATTTATGTTGCTAATCTACAATGACAGCCATTCATCTTGAGGATCACTTTTATTATGGGAAGAATTGAATTAATCATTCTCTTCGTTTTGTTTTGTTTTGTTTTTAATTTTTTTATTTTTTGTTGCAAAGTGATAAAAGTTTCCAATTTAATTTGATGAAAAATTGGAGTGAAAGATGCACTGAAGAGTATGTTAAGGAATCCAAGGATGACAAATATTGGAGGTGTCAATGTGTCACACAATTCTCAAAAATATACGCTGTTCTCAGGGACTCCTCCCAAAATCCATGTAGGATACATGTTCTTAACTCTAATCTAGGATTTGGAAACCAAAAGTTTCATATTAATTTGCTTGATCCTTATTCTTGATCATTTTATGTTGATATGCTTAGGTTTCTGATTTTTCTTGATAACCCTCTAATTTCATTGTTTTGCTAAACTCTTGTATATAGGACGAGCTGGGCATCTATAACAATATTTTGCAAGAGGTCTCACAAAGAGTTGGAGCATCTTTGCCTATTTATACAATGCTTAGAAGAGGTCTAGGTCACCTTTCTATTTTTACTTGTATCGTAGAGTTAACTGGCGTTATATTTACTAGTGAGCCCTCTAAAAACAAAAAGCAAGTAGAAGAGGATACAACCATGGCAACTTGGTTATCTATGAAATCATGTAGGTAAACTAGAAACCTAGATCTACACAACTAGATATGATTTATAGGATATATAAGAGTATCACCATCTTTGATGTGGTGGATCTTTAAATGTTGATTTTCTTCAACCATACATGTTAGCAAGTCCTACAATCATTTTTCCCAAGAAATTGGGCAAGGAAAGTGGAGGGGAGAATATAGAAAAGAAAAAATAATATTATTTCTTGGTT
Organism: Jacaranda copaia; assembly: GCA_014898725.1. NCBI lineage: Eukaryota > Viridiplantae > Streptophyta > Magnoliopsida > Lamiales > Bignoniaceae > Jacaranda > Jacaranda copaia. The sequence goes on from JACGDI010005209.1 coordinate 21,802, forward strand.
CCTTAAAATAGTTGATGTACAGATTACTATAAGAATATTTTTACAAGTTTCATTTTCCTACTCCAAGTCCTCAGTCAAACGTGAAGAAATAAACAAAGAAGAAAATAGTAGGTGAAGAAAATTTGGTAAGAAATTTTTATAACAAAAATTAGTTTGTTTTTTTTATTATATTCTGATCCTAAAATCCCTGAACTAAGCTATTGTAAGTTTAGGATATAGTCATGTTGGTTTTGCGTTTGCACTACTGTATGAGGTGTAGTTATATTGATGACACATACCATATTTTCCTGGTGTAGTGTTGAAAAAAAGGTTGAATTGAATGTGAGATATTGGCAACCATTGGGTTAGTTAAACACAAATTTGTTTTGCTACAAATCCTATTAACTAAATTGCCAATTTATATTGATTGCAAGCAAGAGATTTTTTGGTGAATGGGCATCAATTTGGTTTTCTTTTGACATTTGACACAATGATAGGTACTTTTATACTTTGATATATGTGGAAAATAATACATATGTTAGAGCAATCATATTAATTCTGTAGCCATTCTCTAGCTCTTCCTCCTTCCCTCCATCTTTCCTTACTACTATGAACACTTTATCCCTTTGTCATCCATTCTCCCTTTTCCTCTCTTTTTCCAACTACATCCTTCTTCCCCTATTTACATTCCTTCTCATCTCTTTCCCTCTCCTCTATTTCCTCATATCATCTCTTTCCTTGTCACCTACTGCTATCTCCCCTATCTCTTTGCTACTCGTCTTATATGACTTTAATTACTTTGATAATCTATAAGAAGTTTATTTACTTGCCAAGGTGCCTAATACTTGATATACTTGTTATTTGCTTGTTTTTTTTGTAATAGTGCAACAATTTGAGAGTCTAATAATAGACAAGACTAGTAAGGATGAGTAAGAGCATGTGACTGTAGCTCAAGTACTGTAGAAGTATCTAAGAAAGGCAAGATTGGCAAGATTATCTTTTCTGATAAAATTTTCTACTATAAACTAAAGGCCATCAAATACATAACCATGTCCATCTACAACTTCTAAATTCTCCTTTTCATATGCCCAGAAATATCTCTTCATAACAGGCATGTTACAATTATAAGCAATAGCTCTTTCAGAAAGATTGTTAAAATAACTCAAAGCTAGCCAACGGTAACCATTGGAATGTTGGAATAATGCCCAGTGAGCCTATTAGATTAGCTTTGTAAAACTATTTCCTTGTAAAAAATCTTGATTGAATTATATTCATTGTATTTCCATCTTTATCTTATGCTTTTTATTACTTTATTGGCATTTGGATGAAGACCTCGGATCACACTTGACTATGGGACTTGGTTACACATTAAATGATAATCATGGAATAAGTTTTACACGATTGTGGTCTTAAACCTTCCAAGTCATATGATCTTATAAGATAGGGCATCTAAAATTCAGATAAACTTGCACTAACGATGTATAAATCCAATAGTTGGATGTTGCTTCGTTCTATGGGCAATCCCATATGAGATATGGATGTATGCTAGTGGATGCTTGTTAGATAACAAAGCATGAAAGACCCACCCTGAGAATCCACTAGATAGTCGTAGTGGCAAGTCGATAGTGGTAAGTTTTCCTGCTTACACTAGTGCACATTATTAGTTCTTTGACCTAAGGATCCATGGTAATCTTGTGTTTGGTCCTCATGCTTTGACTCTTCTTTGGTCACTTAGTAAGCCACTTGGATAGAGATTAGGCATGAGCTATAGGCATAGAGATTTGTGAGATCCAAGATGGAATCCAATTTCTTGTCTTTGTGAAGGACAATTATATCTTCAATGTATTCTATAATGATCAATTCCAAGAAATTCTTATGCACAGTGGTATGAAAATTCAAAAAAGGAGTTTTTCAAAGATGAATTCATACAATGGAGTCAAACATTGAGAATAGAGACATAGTGTTGAGGCTATTATGGAGTTGGAAAATATCTTACCCTAGGCCTTTTTCGGTACATAGGAGATGAAAGGATTGCATTTGCATGGTACGTGTAAAGTTATAATGGTTCTCCAAAAGTACTTATTTTGGCTAGTTAGTTGGGCTCCATAGACTTGAGGTTGGACATCAACCATGGAGATTGGGTACTCTTCAATTAATGGAGATTAATTGAATTGAGTCGATTTAGTTTAAAGGAGGTTAAACTAAAAGGTATATGATATTCAAAAGTCACAAGGAGTTGTGAGTCCATATCCAATGAATGGTAGAACCTATCGGGTCACACATGAAAGCCAATAGCATTTCCTGAATGTTGGAGGAATTTTCTAGGTGTTAGAAAATTTTCTCCATGGGATCGCTTTTAGGGGTGACTTAAAATTGAGGTATAACTTGGCTGGATTAATTTAAATGTTAAATTAATCAACTAATTCAAGATTTAAATTAGATCAATAATTAAAGGGTTAATTATTTGGTGCTATGTGACCATCAATTGGTTGAGTTAGCTTAAAGAGTTAAGCTTGTTGACTTAATGTCAAGTCAAAGATTGATTAATTAAATTAAAGTATTTAATTTAATTAATGAGAAGAATCCTTTTTGGAGGAAAATTCAAATGAAAGGTTCATTTGGTGTGGCATTTTAATTAGCTTGAAATTAGATTTTAATTGAAATTGAAATGCATACAAATTCAAATTAGATTTGAATTTGCCAATTTGCATCAATTGCAAGCATGTTGGTGGTCCTCCCATCTTAAGGAAGGGTGTGATGCCAACTTGGCATCACATCATCCTCTCTCTATATATAGATGTAGAGGTAGGAGTGGGCAATCACTCCAGACTCTTGTGAAGAATTAGATTCTCATAATTTTTCCCTCAAATTTTCAAAATGTTCATTTATGTGTGAGGTTCAACAATCTCTTCTTCTCTAACCCCTTAATTGGCCATCTCTCTCTCTTATCTCTTCTCTCAATCTCTAGCTAATTCTAAGGAGTGATAGAAAATTGCTTGGGTGTGTGGATCATATTGATAAAGGCAAAATAAATGGTTTGCTAAGCCTTTGGAGATCTACTTGCAAGAATGGTAACTTGGTGATTTTATTACAAGAGATCCATAAAGAGTTTGGATTTGAAATTTTCACATTCAATCCATCAAATAATTGATGAGATGTTGGAAATTTTTTGAAATTTTTGGAGAAGCTTGATTCGTGTAAGGGTTGCATTGGTTATGCTTTGCCGCTGCATGGCAGATTTTGGATTGAAGAAGAGTTCTTCATTTTCTCCTTGGAATTAAGATAATCAAGGTAATTATCTACATAAATATGAATCATTAGCATGTTGGATCTTTTTTAACTTGATTGGCCTTGTTAATTCTAGCTTTTTAAGTTTTAATAATTGGATCCTAGTGTTACTATTGTCTTCAAGTGGTATCAGAGTCTAATTCATGCTATGGTTTGAATTTTTGATTGATTGATTCATGTGATGGATTGCGAAAAATCACCCAAATTATTGATTCATATGATGTGTTGGAGTGTTTGGATGATATTGTATGTGATTCCTTGATTGTTGAATTAAAAGCATGCTATTATGTAATTTAAGTGTTAATTCTTGTGATTAGTATATTTTAATTCATGGCTTCTAATGTTGAATGTTGATTTAGCATTAGTTGATGTTATATGTTGATATAGCATGTTGTATAATGGCTAAAAGAGTTTTGGTCATTTTTGGATCCAATTTGATTAGAGTTATGTTAGAGATTTTTGGAGAATGTAATTCTCACTTTGGCTAGTTTTTGAAGCATGTTTGAGGACTTAAAATTTCAGTTTTGAAAGTGTTTTGATCCTGAAAATTTGGTCTATGATGTGTGTAATTATATTGAGAAGCTGTTCTAAGAATTTTAGTGCACAAAAGGTTGAGCAAAATTGGCTTGATTTGGCTTTAACCGTGAAACAGGGCACGCTGCTCTACCTCAGTTAGGCACTGGCCAGTAGTGGGTACACTAGGCATACAATTGTGCACCTAGCTTGGGCAGGCAGTGGTTAGTTTTGGTCTTGGCTATTCTGGCTCCTTTTTGTGATTAAAAGTATTTTGTTATACACTTATTAGGTGCACAAGAGTTGTGTAAGTCCTCAAAATAATGTTTGATATTTTTTTATTGCTTTTTAAACTTGTTAAAGTTGATCTTCTACTTCATGCATAATTGTTATGCTATACAAATTATTTGTTTATGAGATAAGAATTTAATTGTTGGAATTGTTGTAATTGAATGCCGATTATTGATTTATTTATTGTTCATTTAATTGTTGAATGAATGGGGATGATTATGAGCCTTTAATATTGAATTTATTTGTTTCACTTTGTTGAAATAGGGCTTGCATGCCTCTTTGTTCTATCTTGTAAAAGTTATGAGAGTAGAATCACTAAGAGCGAGGTTTTCTTCCTCTTGTAATAGTTGCAAGGAGCAAAAAAAATCCATGGAGGCTTGAAGACCTATGAATGTATGGGGGATACACTCAGTAATAGCTAAGTTTAATCAACCCATTTAAAATCAATCAAATGATGAACCTATGGCTCTAAGTGCATCACTTGATTAGGCATATGGTTATCCCACCCTAAGAGCATGCTAGGCGTATTTACTTATTTATGAAGGCTAGTAAGGTACTAGGATCTAATATCAAAACTTGAAAACATGAAAGTAACTAGTGCCTACAAGCTAAACAAGGATCGAATCATGCCTAATATTTAGATTTAAATAGAGGATTACCTTGATGAGCAAATCTAAGGAGGAGCAAGTGAACATTTCACTGGTTTTAGAATCTCCCTACTAGTGGCATAGCGAGAAGATTGCAATGATTTCCCTATCAAATATCTTCCAAAAATTCTAAAAAAATATCTAGAGCTTTACAACACCTTGATAAACTTTTATTTAAAATTTCAGATCAATTGGCCATCTGTAATTCCTTGGAAAAAATCGCAAAGTCAGACCCTGTGTAGGTGGATCTCCAAAAATAAGTAAGTCACACGCCTTACCTCTATTGTAAAGATCCACACACCAATGAGATCTTCCTAAATCTCTAGTTTATGAGCTGGATTAAGACCATATATTTGCTAATGGTGGAGGCTGAATTTTGGTAGGAAGAAGAAGAAGGAAGCTTAGCTTTCAACACATGAATGCTAGTTTGCAAGTGGTTTTGAAGGTAAAATAAGAATCTAATTCTTCACACCAATAAGCATGATCTGGCCGAGCCCTCTCTCTACATCTATATATAGATTCTGAATAGTGTGATACCAAGGTGGCATCACACATTCCATGAGGGGGGGGGGGGCAAGTAGGGGTGCTTAAGTGGCAAAATTTGAATCCAAATTTCATTTGAATTTCATTTGCATCTTAATTACATTTGGAATCTCATTTCAAATTAATTAAGATGACATATCAAATATCATTTGAGTCTCCCCTCCAAAATTCATTCTTCCTAATTAATCAAATTAAACTTTTTAATTTAATTAATTATCCTTTGGCTTAACTCTTTAAGTCAAACTAGCTTAGCTCCTTAAGCTAAATTTATTAACTTAACTCTTTAAGTGAAGTTGACTAATTGATGGTCATGTTGGTACCAAATAATTAACTCCTTAATTATTAGTCTAATATAACTCTTGAATTAGTTGATTAATTTAACACCTAAATCAATCAAGCCAAAATTGACCTTCAAACTTGACACCAAAAATCAGTCCGCTAGGAGACATTATTTTCTAACACCTTAGAAAATTCTCTCCATTAATTAGGAAGCTAATTGAATTTTATGTGTGACCCAATAGGTTCTATCATTCATTGGACATGGGCTCACAACTCCTTGTGACTTTTGAATATCTTATATTCATTCTAGTTTAAAACTCCTTTTAAACTAGTCAACTCAATTTAATTAATCTCATTAATTGAAGAGTATCCAATCTTCATGGTCGATGTTCAACCTCAAGCCCATGGATCTCAACTAATTGGTCAAAGCAAATATTTTGGAGAACTATCATCGCTTTACGTGTGCCATGCAAATATGGTTCTTTTATCTCTTATCTCCCAAAAGAGGCCTAAGGAAAGATATTTTTCGGCTCTCCAATAGCCTTGATACTATGTTTCTATTCTTAATATTTGATCCCTATTATGTGATCTTACCTTTCAAAAACTTCTTTTCCAAATTGTCACACCACCTTGCGTAAGGATTTTTGGGAATCGATCATTATAGAACACAAAGGAGATGTACTTGCCCTTCACAACAATGAGGAGTTGGATTTCATCTTAGATCTCCCAAACCTCTATGCTAAGTAGCTCATACATAATCTCAACCTGAAAGACCTATTAGGTGGTCAAAGAAGAGTCAAAGCATAAGGATTGGACATAAGATTACCATGGATCCTCAAGTCAAAGGACTAATAATATACACTAGCATAAGCAAGAGAACTAGTCACTACCGACTTGCCACTACGACTATCTAGTGGATTCTCCAATGAGTCTTCAATGCCTTGTTCTCTAACAAACATCCATTAACATGCACCTGTATCTCATACAGTTGCTCATGGAATGGAGCAATATCCAACCTTTGGATTTATGCATCGTTAGTGCAGGTCTATTCAGATCTTAGATGCCCCGTCTCATAAGATCTTATAACTTGAAATATTTAAGATCACGATAGTGTGAGACTTATTCTATGGTTACCAAACCAAGTCCCGCAGTCTTAGGTGATCTAAGGGCTGCCTCAAAATACAAGTGAAGTAAAATAAAGCATAAGATGAAGACGGCTATATAAAAATATCATTCAATCAAGATCGTTTTACAAGGAAATAGTTTATACAAGGCCAATCTCATTGGCTTGCAGGGTACTACTCCAACAATTTATGATATTCATATCTTATTAATGTATGCGATGTATGGTTAGGATATAGAAAACCCAAATAAGAAGATAAAAATGATGAGATCTTTGCAAGCAAAAAACCTCCACTATCTAAGTGCTTTTCAAATATTAAGTCAAAATGGATACACATAAAAGAGTTTTAGTTAATCAATGCCTTTTTCCAATAGGATGTGGCATGACGATGCTACCATCTTTGTGTGATATACATTCAGTCATGGGGGTTACACTTAGATGGAAAGTTGTGACCATATGCTTAGTATATAATGTACTTTGATTTGAGGACACCCATACATTATACACTTGGTTACATGGGATGTTGTGGTGCTAGTCTCAAATTAAAGTTGATTGATAGGTTCGACTTAACACCAAGTAGTGTAGAGGTTGTCTTTATAGGGGATCTACATGAAATGGTGAGGCAAAATATATCAAGAGTTACATAAGATGCAATTAGCAAAATTTGCTTACCTTTGGATTGTTTGTGGATATATATCCAGATATAGGGATCTACTTACAAGTCCTTAGGATCTTGATTTTTACTAGGAAATATGATTTCCCAAATTCTTCTTAGGGGTGAAGGATTTGACAAAATAGTGGGAGAAAAACATGCTTGAAAGACCATGAATGTGTTTTCAAATATCAACATTCAATTATATGCTCATACTCTATTTTTTCCTTTTGTAGATTTTTGAAATATTCAAAATAAAGTGGCTGAAAATCCACTTGCTAGCATTTTAAAAATCAATAAACTTATCGGGCCTAACTTCCAAGATTAGTTGAGAAACCTTAAGATAATTCTTGACTCTGAAAAGAGGACCTATGTCCTTGATCAAAGTCCGCTGGACACATTGGGTGATGACTTTTTTGATGAAATTCATGAAGTGTTCACTAAATTTGTAGATGATGATATACAAGTGAGATGTCTCATGATGACATCCATGACTAATAAGCCCCAAATGATTCATAAGCATATAAAACATGCAAATGAGATATATAAGTAGCTACAAGAGTTGTACAATGTGCAATCTAGACACGGAAGGTTCACTTTGTCAAAGGAGCTCTTTAGATCAAGGAGGGTAGAAGGTTCAAATGTCCATGATCATGGGCTCAAGACGATTGAACTTATTGAGAAGCCTGGGCAACATGATGTGATCATGGACAATAACCTTTATGTGGATTTGATCCTATAATTATTACCCCCATAGGTTGACCAATTCGTTATGAACTTTAATATGTCCAAGCAAGATATTACGATTAATGAATTGTTGAACATGCTTGTGACTATCGAGGCGACGATGAAAAAGAAAAAGCCTCCTGTACTTGCTTTTTACTCCAAGTCGAAAGGTCCTAGGGGCCCAAGAAATGAAGGTAAGAGGAAAAAGAGTTCTTCTTCCAAAGGGAAGCAACCTAAGAAAAGTTTTAGGAGGGTTAAGAAAAAGGCTAAAATTGAAGCAAGTTGTTTTGACTGTGGTGAAAAGGGACATTAGAAAAGAAATTACAAAGCTTACCTTGCAACCATTGAGAAGGGTATGTACTTTTTTAAGGTACATTTGACAACTAATTCTTCCTCATAGGTATTTGATATCGCATGTGGTTCTCACCTTTGTAATTCATTATAAGGGATAGAAAGAAGAAAGAGTTTTTATGAAGGGGATATAATCCTCTGCCTAGGAAATAGAGCAAGAGTTATCGCCATGGCCTAAGGCATTATCAAGTTAGACTTGGGAAAACTTGTATTGTACTTAATCCAGTTTATTATGTGCTCCCCTTGTTAAGAACATTATTTCAATTCTCGTTCTTAATAATGAAGGATTTGATTTTTCTATATCAAATAAGAAGTTGAAGGTATTAAAGAATGATTCTTTAATTGCTCAAGGTACATTAGTTAATGGATTGTACATACTTGATTCTCAATTAAGTAAAAAAAAATTAGACAACCAAAAAGATGCCATTCTATGGCATACAAGACTTGGGCATATTTCTAAAAATAGGATGAACAAGCTAGAAGCTCTCAAAGCACTAAGTGTTAGTGGCATTGAGGACCTTTCTACTCGTGAATCTTGTTTGAAGGAAAAAATGACCAAGGCTCCTTTTGTAGGACAAACAGAGTGTTCCACAAATCCTTTGAATTCGATCCATATAGATGTTTGTGGTCCACTAAGACTTAGTGGAGAAAAAGGCTATTCTTGGTTCATTACCTTCATTGATGATTATAGTCAGTTAAAAAATGTGTATCTTATGACGTACAAGTTTAAAGAGTACAGGAATGAAGTAGAAAAGCAAAAGGGACTTAGTATTAAATCTCTTTGATCGGATTAAGAGAAAGAATACTTAAGTACCAAATTCTTGAATTATCTAAAAGAGAATGGGATTCCTCTCATTGGACTCCACCAGACACACTTAACATAATGGAGTAGCTAAAAGAAGAAAATGTACCTTATTGGATATGGTACGTTCCATGATGAGCATTTTTGATGTGTCCATATCCTTTTGGGAATACGCCTTAGTAATAGTAGGGAAGTTACTAAATGTAGTACCTTCAAAGTCGGTGCCAGAAATGCTACATGAGATGTGGTATGGCAAAGTACCCTTTACCATTAGCTCAAGGTTTGGGGATCTCTTGCCTATGTGAGATGGAAAGTGGGAGACAAGTTGGATAGTAGATCTATCTTGTACAAGTTTGTGGGATACCCAAGAAAGTCTATGGGTATTAGAATAGTTTCAATTCATCAAGCAAGGAGCCACATACAACATCATTCAAGCACTCCAATCCAAGAATTGGATTAAGCATTTGGTGATTTTGACTAATTCATCACATGAATCAATCAATCAAAAAATTCAAATCATAGCATGAACTTGGCTCTAATGCATTTGAAGGCACATGCAATACTAGGATCCTATAATTAACACTTTAAAAATGGAAACTAACTAGGCTACACATGCAAAAAAGGATTTGAACATACTAATGATTCAAATTAAGGATGAGGATTACCTTTTTTTTCAGCAAGAAAAACCAAGGAAGCTAGAAGAAAGCACTTGACTCCACAAAGATTGCCTTTCAGCAGTGCAGTAGAGTAGTGGCTGAAATTCCCCAACTAAATGAATTTTCATAGAGTTGTAAATTTTCCTAGAGCTCCAAAACACCTTGTTTTATCTACAGTTCAAAAATCACCTCAATCAAAACTTGCAAAGGTCCTCCAGAACTGTCTCCAAATTGCTGCCATAATTGGATCTCCAAAGGCAAAGCAATCCAATCGTCTTGCCTATAATGTTATGAACCACACACCAATGATATATCCAATTCTCCTCAATATTAGCTGGAGATAAATAGGATAATACGCAAAGATGAAGGCTGAATTGGAGGTAGGAGAAGAGAGAAAAGTGAAGGTTCAACACATGAGGCAACACTTGGGAAATGGAGGGAAATTGAGAGAATCTAATTCACATGGAATTAGAGAGCATCTAATTGCAGTTGGCTGTGTGACTCTACATCTATATATGGAGTGATGATGGTGTGATGCCAAGGTCACATCACACCTTCCTCAAGGTGACCGCCCACTTGGTCTTGCAAGTTGGCATTGAGAGTTTGAATTTTCCCTCCAAATGTTTATTCTCCATTTTAATTAAATTAAAATCTTTTAATTTAATTAATTAAGTTGACTTAACTTTTTAGGTTAACTAGCTTAAGTTTTTAAGCCAATTAGCTTAACTCTTTAAGCCAATTATTGTTAACTTAACTCTTTAAGTTAACTTGACCAATGACATTATAGTGACACCAAATAATTAACTCTTTAGTTAATTGGTTTAATTTAACTCTTTAAAATAACTGGATCAATTTAACTCGTTAAATTGACCAAGCCACAATCAACCACAACCTTTGTGTCAATCTGTCAACTTCCAATTTGTCATGTAGTAATTTTTCTAACTTTGTAGAAAATTCCCCTTCGGCATCAATGATATGCAATTGACTTTTGTGTGTGACCCATTAGGTTCTAACATTCATTGGACATGGGCTCACAACTCTTTTTGACTTTGAAAATATCTAATATTAATCTTAGTTTAAACTCCTTTAATCTAATCGACTTAATTTAATTAATCTCCATTAATTGAAGAGTACCCAATTTCTATGGTCGATGTCCAACCTCAAGCTTATGAAGCCCGAGTAATTGACCAAAATGAATACTTTTGGAGAACTATTCTAGCTCTATGCATTCCATGCAAATACAATTTTTTCATCTCTTATCTCCCAAAAGAGGTTTAGGGCAAGATATTTGTCGGCTCCCTAATAGCCTCGATTCTATATCTCTATTCAAATGTTTGATTCCACCTTATGACCTTATCTTTGGAAAACTCTTTTTTCCAAATTGTCATACTGGCTTGCGTAAGGACTTCTTGGAATTGATCATTATAGAATACATAGGAGATGTACTTACCCTTCACAACGACGAAAAGTCCAATCCTATCTTGGATCTCACAGACTTCCATGTCTAAGTAGCTTATACCCGCCATCCACCTGAATGACCTGTTATGTGGCCAAGGAAGAGCCAAAGCATGAAAACTTAAACACAAGGTCGCCATGGATCCTCAAGTCAAAGAACTAATTATATATACTACCGTAGGTAGGAGAACTTGCCATTACTGACTTGCCACTTCAACTATCTAGTGGATTCTCCGGTGGATCTTTAGTGTCTTGTTTCCTAACAAGCACCTACTAATATGTACCTATATCTCATATGGTATTGGTCATGAAATGGGGAAATATCTTACTTCTTGGAATTGTGCATCATTAGTGCAAATCTATCTAGATCTTAGATGCCGTGTCTTATAAGATTGTATGATTTGAAAGATTCAAAATCATGACTGCATAAGACTTGTTTAATGATCACCACCAAGTGCATGACCAAGTCCTATAGTCTATATGTGATCTAAGGGCTTCAACCAAATGGTAGTCAAGTAAATATAACCATAAGATGAAAATGGCTATTTATAGAATATCATTCAATCAAAATTGTATCACAAGTGAACTAGTTTACAACACCAACCAATTCAAATGGCAGTATTTGAACACATATGAATGTGCTTTTGTTCAAACTTTAGTTTGCATTCATTATAACTAGAAGCTTCTTTGTATATGTATTTTTATTATGAGGTAGTGAAGTTTGTTAGGATACTCATTATGTGATCCGCTTTTGCTATTTTTAAGCTATTTTTGGATTTTCTTTAAGTTATGTGATGGTGATTGAATATTGAATTGTTGTTATTCATGAATATGACAGGGTTTTGAAATTGAGTATATTTTTTTAATGTGTTGGACTACACGTAAATTAATTATCTATGTTTGTGTATTCTTTCATACTTATATTTCTTATTATAGTCTACTTACAAGTGACTTTTTTTGTAGGTCAGGTTATAGATAGTTGCTCAAAAGGGTGTTTTTCATAATTTTGGGTTTCATTTAGATTTATTTGTAGTATAAATGTAAATTTTATGGCATTAAAATTAATGTGTATTATATTTGATGCAGATGTTTTAGTTCAACCAGACTAAAGAATATTGTGTAATTGCTGAATTTGTGTTTCTGTTGTGAAAGAGTCTTCCTGATTACTGTAAGTTTGATTTTTATGTGTTTTAATGCAGTTTTTTTTCAAATAAATTTCATGTTTTCTATGATTTTTATAAGTTTATGTATTAATATGAATTTGTATGTTCCTTGTTTTGTTAAATTAAGCATGCGATGTTTTGTCAAATTTAGTTGAGAATTGCTCCTTAGGATAAATAGATAATATATAATCATTTTTTGGTATTCAATGTCTTTTTTTGAATAAGTACGGTTAATTGTTAGTGTACTTGATTTCAATAATCTGAAATTGTTTGTACTTTCATGTGTGTTTCTCATAGATTTGTTTGTTTAGCTCCATAGTGTTTTGTTAAAAGCAAAAATACTCTTGTATGCATCAACCTATGTTTGAAATTAATTGAACTATTGTTTCTGAATGTTTTATGGAAAATATATCCAGAAAATCTAAATGATTACCAATTTGATTCTCAGCTATGCCACCTGTTTTTTTTGTTTTTGGTCCTTTTAACCTGAATCCACACTTAGACGTCAATAAGACCAGTTAATGGGACAGTGGTGTTAGTTTGATTCCAGAATGTGAATATGTAATAAGAGTTTTATCCCAAGTAGGCTACCATAAAAAACACAAAACAAGTTTAGCACTAAACTTCATTAAGTTGAAATTTTCGCATTTGTAGAATCCTCTATCTCTCTATGCTGCATGCCATTCATATGATGTCCATAAGGGCTATATATTTCAAAGCCAAAAAAGAAGGAAAATCAATTAGAGCTTGTTTTTACCTGAGATAATATAGGAATTGGTGCTCCAAAAAGAATAGTTGTTTCAAAATGGAAAACCTTTAGGATGAATCAAATCAGAACAAAATCTCTTGTTGGCTGCTATTTGCATATGAAAAACTAAAACTATTTACAAAAATATAGGTAATAAATCCAAATCATTCTGAAAAGATTTACCCCATATTCTGAGTCTTAAAGAAGAGGCAACTATTTGGAATCTAGTAAATCTAAGCCATGATTTTCTCACGGGAACAAACTGCAAGATGCTTCATGCAAGATTATAAATGTATTACCTCCTACTGCCATCCTAAACGCGGCAACTCGATCCTCCATGAGGCTAAAAACAATTAATGGTGATTTTGGCAAGGACAACATTTCATCAGTAACCTTGTCGCCTTGATACTGGAGATACAAGATAATGAATTATACGATTACATATTTGGAAATCATGTGCATAATTCAAAGTTAGTAGAGCTATGAGGTATATAGCCACAAGTACTTGAGGAAAATTATTGGAAAGGAAATAAAACTATTAGTCGATGGGAGCATCCATCCAGTATTCTTTTTCTAGTTTAATAAGATAGTAAACAAAATATTTCATAGGGTGAAATCAATTTTATGAAAAATCATAAAATATGAGCATTATCTATTTTAGTTTAGATTGAAAAAAGAGTACTATAATAATACTAATGGTTATAAGTCCCCACCCACCCACTCGTCGTGTTGTTAATGCTTCATACTTGAAAAATCTTTAGAAAATTAATGATTATTCCAGTATTTTGTGCCTTGTTTCAAATTTGTTCAATATCAAGTTAGTTTTTGTGTTTAATTTTAGCAAATTAATTTTGAGAATTTAAAGTTTGCTAAGTTGCATATTTGTAATTTAATTCGTATAATTTTTCCTTATAGTTAATAGTAAAAATGCTTAATTGTTGGATTTTAACTGTCATTTTATATTTTGTGAAACAAATTGAAGATTCGAGCTAAATGAAGTTGAAAATCGAGTATCTGACATGCTTGGAGCAAAAAAACACATTCTTGAGAAGACAAGGAACGGAAAAAAGAAATAATTAGAGTGTGGACGTGTCTTACTTCCCAAGACTTGATGCAAATTTAATTAGGAAGCATTCAACCTTTTTTGGCAATTGTATATTTTTCGAATATTTCAATTTCTAATCTTTAATTAGGAGAATTTAAGTTTCTCTGTTCTAGTAGGACTTTTAATTAGTTTTCCAATTGTATTAGGAGTAGTAGGCTATATATATGGAACTAGGAATCTTTCATAGTAAGTCTTTAATCTTTCATCCAACATATTCTAACTTCATGCATTTTTCTCTCAAACATGAGTTATAAACTCTTGCTTCAGCCTAAGGGATAATTGACGTTTGGGTTCTTTAGTATTTATGAGATCTAAATAATTTGATTTGTATTTCTTATTTCTTGAGTATTTATTTATCTTCTATTTCCATTATAAATATTCAGGTTTATTGAATTAGGGCCCAAATTTGATAGGTTAAAATATTTATTTTGTCAATTAGAACATTAAATCCATAATTGTTTAATTGTTCAAATGCTTATGGCAAATAACATAGTTATGTGTAGGGATATGCATGATTCATGTTATGTGGATAAATAATCTAGTCTAAATAAACCCTGCTTGTGTGTGTTTGTTGGTTAGGGTTGGATCTCTCTAGTTTTTAATGTTGTTGTTAAATTAAATCTTAGGGGCAATTCTTTGGGGTTGTTATTGGCAAGGGAATAACTAACGAGCTTCTCTTAGTTATTGAGATAGTAAGGAGAGATTGGTTATTATGGCATCATAAGTAACTACAACCAGTTAATTCAAAAAAAGAGGAATTTATCTTTGCATCGATAATCAAATTTGGGAACCAAACTGAAATTTTACCCTATGTTAGATTTCATTCCAATTGATTTCTTATTTTATTTGATTTATTTTAATTTTCAAATTCTAAGTCTTTCATTTCATAAAAATCCCCCTTCTTTTTTGTTTTATTAATAAGTTTGAAATAAATAAAATTTATCAATTCTTGTGGAATACAACTCTACTCATTACTGATTGCAAACCATATCTTTTGGGTAGGAATTTATTTTTGTTGGATTCAACACCCACCAAATGTTGTTCAAGGACCTCTTCTGGCACCATTTGAATTAGTTGATAGAAAAGCTCTTCAAACTACCTGTGCCCATGCTTAGTTTCATCACCTCTTTTGGCATCATTTGAACTCTTTGGTAGAAAAGCTTTTCAATTTACCCGTGGCCATGCCTAGTTCAAGGACCTTTTCTAGCACGTTTGAATTATTCAGTAGAAAAGCTCTTCAATTTACCTATGCCCATGCCTTCTTCAAAGATCTCTTCTAGCACTATTAGAATTTTTTGACAAAAGTTCTCTCATATCTACCAATGCCCACGCCTTATTTCACCACCACCTTCACTAGCTACCATCTCTCCTACAAACACTACCTTCACTTGCCACCATTTCTCTCCGCCACCAACCGCCACCTCCGAACATCACCACCATCAACATTGCTGCAACATCACCCTAAGTTCTACCCAGTCCTTGGAGCCATGTAGGCCTCATCTCCTCAAAGGAGTCCCTCTTCCACTTTTCTTATGCTTTTACATTCTTATTTTGAAATATTGAGGCCAATGTTTGGCTCAAGTGTAGGGTAGGAAAAATTTGGATTCATGATTTAATTTTGCCTAAAAAATGCATGAAATGTCTTTCTATTTTTCTTATTTTCTTCCAAAGTGTGCTTATTTCTTGATTTATTAACTTTTTTTGTAGACCTTTTGCTTTGATGCTTGTCCTTGAGGTGACACGTAAATAAATGGGTTGAATTAGAACACATTGTAAAAATGGCATAAATAGTTAAGCCGTTATTTATTGCACTTTGACTTGTTGCTTTGTTGGTTGATTTGGATGAAATATGTATGAGGAAATTAATACATATCATCCTTAATAAAATTGTCATGCATAGTGGGTTAACTTTCTAGAACTTGCCTTGATGAACATATTTAGGTTGAATTGTCAAGTTGAATGTACTAAGACAATAAAGGTGACTAGGTTAGACCTTAACCCCTTTAAAAAAAAGAGCATTGGCTTGCTTACTTCATTAATCATAAAGTGATTATGAGTAGGGATAGTAACCATCTAGGTTTGTGATCAGTTGAGTAAAAGGGTGCAGTCATTACCAATGTTTATATTCACTTAAAAATGTCAGATGATATTCTAGACAAATTGTGGCCAGTTGAGCAATCGGGTGGGTGGCATTCATCACTAATATTTGTATTCATGTAAAAAGGTTGGTCCAGGTGCTGAATCTAGTGTAAAAAAAAAATAGGAGATTGAATAAGGTTTTTCCTTTCATCCTTTATGTTTTATTACATTCGAATTGCTATTTCTCCCTGAATATGTAATATCGTTGCATGTTTTTGATAGTTATCTTTCTATGTCTTGACTAGAAATGAATTTAATGAAGGAGTGTTGAGTCCTTTTTATATTTTGAATTTGAAGAGACTGCTAGGGTGAGAGGTTATTTGTGTCACTTATAAGAGTTCTTTCTATAAAGTGCATGATCCTACTTGTGTCTTGATTCAGCTTTCAAAAATTGATAATTTGAATTATATTGGGGACAAGCTAAGGATAGGTAAAAGGGATTGTGAGAAAGGTTGATAAATTGGGGCTATTGTATGCTTGAGGACAATCATTGTCTAAGTGTGGGGGAATTTGTTAAGTTGCATATTTGTTATTTAATTTGTATAATTTCCCCTTATGGTTAATATTAAAAATGCTTAATTATTGGATTTTAACTTTCATTTTATATTTTATGAAGTAAATTGAAGATTTGAGCTAAATGAAGTTGAAAATCGAGTATTTGACATGCTTGGAGCAAAAATCACATTCTGGAGGAAGCAAGGAATGGAAGGAGAAAATAATTCAAGTGTGGACATGTCTTACTTCCCAAGAATCCATGCAAATTTAATTAGGAATCATCAACCTCTTTTGGTAGTTGTATATTTTTCAAATATTTTAATTTTTATTTTTTTAATTAGGATAATTTAAGTTTCCCTATTCTAATAGAACTCTTAATTAGTTTTCTGGTTGCATTAGGAGTAGAAGGCCATTTATATGGAACTAGGAATCTTTCTTTGGAAGTCTTTAATCTTTTATTCAACATATTTTAGTTTCCTATGTTTTTCTCTCAAACATGAGTTGCTAAAATCTTGCTCTAGCCTAAGGGATTATCGAAGTTTGGATTCTTCAGTTTTGCGAGATCTAAACAACTTGATTTGTATTTCTTATTTCTTGAATATTTATTTATCTTTTATTTTCATTATGAATATTCAGGTTTACTGTATTTATGACCCATATTTGATAACTTAGAGTATTTGCTCTATCAATTAGAACATTAAATCTATAATTGTTTAATTGTTCAAATGCTTGTGGCAAATAACATAGTTATGTGTAGGGATATGCATGATTCATATTATGTGGATAAATAATCTAGTCTAAATAAAGCCCGCTTGTGTGTGTGTATGTTTGTTGGCTATGGCTAGGTCTCTCTAGTTATATTGTTATTGATAAATTAAATCCTATGAGCATTTCTCTAGGGTTGTTTATTGGCAAGGGAAATAACTAATGAGCTCTTCTTAGTTATCGAGATAATAATGAGAGATTGGTTATTAGGGCGTTGTGTGTAACTATAACCAGTTTATTCAAGAAAAGAGAAATTTATCTTCGCATCAATGATCAAATCTGTGGGCCAAACAAAATTTTTACCCTAGGTTAGATTCAATTCCCATTGATTTCTTATTTTATTTGATTTATTTTACTTTTAAAATTCTAAGTCTTTCGTTTCATAAAGATCTCCTTTCTTTTCTATTTTATTAATAAGTTTTAAACAAATAAAGTTTACCAGTCCCTGTGGAATAGATCCTACTCACAACTGATCGCAAATCATATCTTTAGAATAGAAATTTATTTTTGTTGGATTTAACACCCACCAAAGTTTAAATAAAATTAAAGAATTATCAATAAATTTTATATTGATACTAATCTAAATAGTTGCTGAATCTTGTCTAACATTTGTTTTGGCCATTCTTTTTTAGTGTTCCCTTAAAGGCTCTTTTTTACAATAGAATTAATTATTTGTGTGTGTCATGGAAAAATTAATTAAGAGAAGTAGGATTATTTGTTTTATGTGTTTTCTAACATATTATAAATTGTAAACTTCCTTTCCTTGAATATACTATGATCTTTATATTTTTGTCATGTGTATGGTATGTTTTTGTGTCATTTTTGTTGCAGTAGTTGGTTTGACTAAACTTCGTGTATTGTTTTGAAGTTGTTTTCTATTTCCATAGCTATGTGCTTGACTTATTTAATGTGATTAATCTGAACTTGCTTATTTTTTTTATTGTTTTTGTAGGTGTGTATGCTATTAAACAAATAGATTAGGAGGAGTAAGATTATTCTTTTTATATGTAATAGTTATAAGTGTGAGAGATATATACATACATACGTAACTATTAATCTTTTAGAGTAATTAGATAAGATTAGTGTATTGCACGTAAAAACCCACTATTACATTGGATATTATTTCCCTAATTATTTTTTTTACTGCAATATCAAGAATGAGTTGACAATCCCCCTTTGCCAGAAATCGAATAGTAATAACAATATCTTTAAAAGCAAAACTACAATATATTAGACATGCCTTCTAGAATACTTCATATGGCTAACACAATTTTTGAGAACAAATCGATATTGTTCTCTCCTGGATAATAACATGAAGTACTAAATTTAAAATAAGCTTAATATGTCAAGGAAAAGTTAGAATCCTTAGTTTTAGTGGAACCAAGGTTGACATAGAATTTTGGCTTTCATGGATGGCAAACTAGAAAACTTGAAAAGGATAGCAAAATATTAAATTTTAATTAATTATATATAAAACTTGAGATTTTAAATAAGTGAGGAGAGTAATTGCCACGTTTAGTCTTTCTACTTGGTTTTTGTAATTATTGTTCTCTATTTTTTTCAATTAGTTAATGTAAATTTGATTTTATTCTCTAAATATAGTATGTTCTCATAGTTTTGATGCATAAGGTGTACTTTTATGTTGTATTGATTGAAAGACTTAATTTAGTTGGATTCCAAGGCTTGTTTCCATGTGTTTTTCATTATAACCAGTATGCCTCATATTTACTTAAAGTTACTCGTTTGAGTTTGCCCTTCTTTTGTTGTTTTCCAATTTTGTTTGCTGAGGCTTATGGGTTAACTTATTGGTATTCTTTGCTTGTATTAAATAATATGTTAGTTAGCATATATTTATTATATTCAAGTTTATTTGAATTTTTTGGCTTTCAAATAAAAATGATTTGCATTTTATTTTTTGAAGTTTGTACCTATTAGCATGATTAATAATTATTTAATTATTTTAATTTTGAAAATAGATATGGCAACCCTTCTCAAGATAACTCCTAAGCTGAAGTGTCACCAATTCAAGCTTGAAATATAAATCAAATGATAAATAGAGAATTTTGGGATTTAACCAACTTAAAGAAAAACGACTCACACTAACCTAAAAGATCGTTTCATGGAGCGAAATATGTACAACCAAGTGTCTTAGGCTCATTACAAACATCCACACAATATCCCTTAGATAATTATTTCAATTAGGTGTAGTCTATTTGTATAATTATAACACATAATCTATTACAAAATAAACTTCCTGATCAAAACATGAGCTCTAGTTTCTCACTTAGCCATGTCTGGGAAAAATAAAGAATAATAAAGAGGGTAAGTTTGAAGGACTTAGTGAGGGAAAAGAGAATGACAGGATTTAAAAAAAAGTTATTGAGATACAACAATCAATGAACAACTTGGTAAAAAGCAAGATGTTTTTAATATGAATTAACAATGTACATAGCACATATGATATCGAATTTAATAGACTGTTGGTCATTCCATCCTTATTACTCATAGATCAAGTTTTAATTGCAAGTATCGGGCATCGATATAGTAAAAACAAAATTTTTCCTTGTTGCTCCATTGCTTGAGCACTTAGTTCGATGTGTAACAACTTGATTATATGGCATAGTCAATCACATGCTGGATCTTACCACTCACAGTTCACTACCTCTAGCTACCTATAAGTTAGGATTGTAAGTAAGTACTAGTCAGAAGACTTGTTGCCATTGGTCCATTTCGCCTAGTCATCATTTTGAACCTAGCCTTGAGCCTAACTTCCCCTGGTGTCTCTCCAGGTTGAACTTGCCAAGGGCATCCCCATAAGTTGATATGATTTATTGCCAACAAATAAGAATTTAACTTTTAAACATTCAACATGAATATAATAAGGTACACAATACATCGGCTGGCAAGGTCGCTTAGGGTTTACAACGTAAGTCAACAATGATAATACAGTAGAACAATAGGTCAACAAGATTTCTTTAACTACAAACATGTTTATAAGAAGTTAACAAGACTTATGGGGTTAGTTGACAAGACTATAGGGTACAAGGGATAGAAAATGAATAGCATAATAAGAGTTCTGGGCACCAGAATAGAAATAAGCAAGTCTTTTAATAGAACAAGAATCGATGAATCATATCCTCACAGTAGTTTACAAAGCAATACAGGTAACATAAAGTATTCAAATAAGTGAGGATTTCAATAATCGAGGTTCATATTTTTCTTAGAAGAAATGCATGCTTAACCCTCATAGGGGTCCATAAGGTAAAAACCAGAGTGGTAGACCCTCATCTCAAAAGCCTTAGAAATGCCATTGCAGTTTATTAGTCTATAGTTTCATGCTCCTCGTCACCTAACCAAAGAATGAGTTCATTGTCAAAATCCTTATTTTGACCCTATAATTACAATTATACTATTAGCAATCTAAAATCACTAATTACTTGATTAATATAGAAATTAGGGTTCGATCAACACTGTCGTTAAGGAATATGTTAATTATATTGTTAACACTGAATATTCAAGAGATTCATATATTGGTTCGATAAGGAGTTATAATTGGGTCTAATAATTACATAATTAGTCTTACAATAATACACAAAATGATAATAATAGCCCAACTGTCTAATAATCCCAAGTTTTTCAATTAGGTTTCTAATCTATGAAATTATGGTTTTTTATCGCTTAATTAACTTAATTAACCCAAAGTTATCATATAATAATACAAATTCAGGTCCACTGGGCATAAACATATCCATGCATGTCCCCTATCTCTAATTCCAATACATATTTTCATGTTAATATACATCACAATACAAGTTTTATAGGAAATAAAATGGTATAACACATATGTATATGTGTAACTTGGTCCAACTCTTTACTCAAATTCTTACTATTGGAGCCTCAACTCTATAAACCAACACCACCACTAGAACCACCATGAAGAGATGAATAAACTGTCTCAGCACTGTCGCCATGCTGTCGTTGCTGCCACTGGAGATAGCCAATAACACTACCAAAAGATGGGCCTCTACTCAAGAAACACAATACCTACTTCAATTTTTCCTTTCATTACCAATTGGGGGTCAATTGGCTGAAAAACCTAACTGGGCCTTAACTTGTTGCCATGCACCACCACCTTTAATTCTCTTTCATTGGTGGCCTAACTTTGAAGTTGAAGATATCAGAGTGTTGTCCAAACTAAACCTATCAAGACTCTACCTTGGTCCATCGTGAAAAGTCACTGGTGAACCCACCACTCACCGCAGGACCTAGGTTTCTACTTCAAATTTTGATGGTCTTGCTAGCCGAAACGTGGTGCATGTGGTGTCTGTGTTCAAGGTGATGGGGGGAAGAATTTGGTTAGGTTAGTTTGCGTGTTGAGGTTTTGCCAAAGAAATTGCCGAGAAGGTAAAGGAGAAGGTTTATGGTGGTGTTTGGTGAAGAACGAAAAATTTTTAGAGTGGAAAACTAAATATAATTATGAAATTTTGGTAATTAGATTTTGGCCCCCAAAAATTTCCCCCATCTTGCAATTAAGTCCTTGAAAGCTTGTTGATTCTTCAATTGAGCCCCACAAATGTTTGAGTGCCTAATATTAGCATATTTGACCTAAAATAATTCTATTTTGACTAAAAAATCTTTTAAAATATTGTTCAATTAAGTTTTCTTAAATTACAGATTGACCCCAAAACTTTTAAAAACAAATAAATAATTAAAATTTATAAAAACAAAATAATATTAAGAAAAATTTCTACCAATTAAATAAATTCTAGGGGTGTTACAAAAGAAGTTGATAAACTCTAGTTCCTGGTTTCTAAGGTTTGTGTGTTTCTTGTAGGATGTGAGATAATTTTTTAATTATGTATATTCTTCATGTAATTTGAAACTATTTTTTGTCTTTATGTTTAGGACATGAAAAGAAAATATTTTTCTTATTTGTTTTAAAAAAGTAGCTATAAATTTATGTTATAACGTTTGATGTCAAACTCTATTTTGTTTAAATAATGTGATAAGTGTTAGTGGTTTCCTCTTGTATAATTTATCTTCAGATTGTAGTTGTGGTGGGAGGTACTTCACTTGTCCTGTAACAAACTTTTGGCAATAATTTGCTAATATCTTTGGTTAGTCGTTATTTAGTTGTCTATATATTTTGTGCATTTTTTGAAAATTTATTTATTTTTATGAAAGAATAATTCTATTACCTTTTGTGTATTTTGTTTTTATTTGTTCTATCATTGATAATCTTTATTTGTATTATTTGATATTCAATGAGTTGTCATTTTCACTAGTATAGTGTATTTTTTATTCTTATTGAAGTGTTTTTTCAAATAGATATATTTTTTATGTGTTAATTTTGTGGTTTTGTTTGTATTTTATATAAATATTGTTAGATAAATTTTCTCCATTGATCTATATTTATTTTACTTTGATTGTTGTGCTGGGATAATAAAACTTCAAAATTATATATGCTATAGTTCTAAATGGATCAACACGAGGAAAAATGAAGGTGGTGTAATGAAAAGGTTAGGTTAGCATACAAATCAATGTGTACGGAGAAGAAAGCTCATCTTCTCATGCGATGTAGGGATCAATATAGGCATCGTGTTAGTGTAAAGAAATCTAGTGATGTTCGCATAAGAGAACAATCATCGATAGTTGAGATCCACTAATTAGTTGCAATTGAACAACTAAATTTTTCCATTCAGTTTTGTTTGAATGAAACATTATATCAAAATTCCAATTGAAAAAAATATCATTACTTTTGGGACAAGTTCAAGTAACCAAATGCAGTTAATCATGGTACGATGAAATTATAGATTTATATTTTTAAATATATTTATATGTACATATAAGATAATAATTTTAAATATCTTTTTATTGATGGTATGAATATAAAGAAAACAACATTATTTATTGTTAACATAATTAATGTATCAATGGTTATACACACATTTATAAATTAAAATATTATTATATGTAATCAATATTACTTATTTTGAAATAATTTTAAAGTAGATAATAACATATGTGGTCCAAGTACTATAATCGATCTGCAAGTGGCGGATATCCAATCCCAAAACCATTTTTCAAGAATTTCTAATATGGCAGTAATAACTTGGGAATTACCAAATGCACATTTTTGTTAATATTTCCATGCTTTTATATTCTTTCAAGAGCCACCTAGTTTTTGTTGCTCTTTAGGAAAAGTTGCACTATCTCCTTTAACGTGCAATCCAATACTATATCATCTTTTCTCTTTTGATCTATCTGGTAGTGTTGCTAAATGTTTTCAACGAAAGAGTTTGAATGTATAATAATAATTTGGATTTTTCCTCCATTAGTATGAAAACAAAGCCTAATTATTGTTGGAGTAATCAAAAAGTGTATGCGTTAATAGTTAATAGGCAAGTTTCACATAAACTCGAAAGATTTAATGCTTTAGTAGAATTGCCTAGGAGATTACAACTTTTCTTTTTAGATACATCTAATGATATTAATGTGGAGGCTTTGAGGAAATTTGAATTGGATCCTTATATTCTTAATAGTCTTCTAGAGGCTCTTGTAGACAATCCTTATTTTCATATTTTTAAGCAATTGAAGTTCTAGGAAAACTTAAACAATTACACTATGGTTTAACAAATCTACCTAAATGTGATTGAAAAATATATAATCTTCATACAGAACAACATGTCACTGCAATATGAGATGAAAGTACTGATGATCAAGATTTAAATAGAGATATGAAAGTATTTGGTGTTAATAGTCAATCACAAGCAATCTTATATCATTATGGTTGTTATGATCCTCTCCAATATCTATTGTTGTTCCCATACAGTGACTCGGGCTGGCATGCAGGCATCAAGCGCTTAGCTCACTTGTGGTGAAGTACAACATATTGTAGTAGTTAAAATATTGTTGCTCCAGCTATTAGCTAATTAGCAACTAAAGTTATACAAGTTGAGGAGCAAGGTATTTATTTTGTTAAAATATCATACTTTAACAAAATCATATTATTGAATTGCAAAATTAACATTTCAAATCCCTTATTTTATATTAATAAATGTCGCAATGTACTCACAAAATAAGAGAAAAAGAATAAACATTTCTTGCTTGGAATATATTTGTAATAGGTGTCAAATGCGAGAGATGGACTTTTGTTGTATACTACATGCTGGGAGATTGAGTCAACAATATGCATTTGATTCATACATCAAAATAGAGACTAGCATTTAGACTACTGTAGAATGGAATAATAACAAATGGATATTCGAACTGAAACTCCACAAGGTATAGTAGATACAGTAGTTTTATATGGCATTAATGATCCCACACAGATAGAACAATGAATAAATTTGCCATCCTCATTTATTGGTGGACCAAGGGATATGATGAAAGCATATGTAAATGCCATGGTGTTAGTGCAAAGGTTTCAAAAGCCTAACCTTTTTATTACTAGGATATGTAATCCAGCTTGGAAAGAAATACAAATGCATTTATTGCTAACAAAAGATGTACAAGATATATTAGATTTGGTGGCGCATGTGTTTAAGGTGAAGCTTGAGGAATTTAAGGATGAGGTTATTTGTAAAAAACTTACCAGGGAAGCTTCAACATATTCTTATATAGTTGAATATCCAAAAAGAGGATTGCTACATGCTCATTGGATAATTATACTTAAACAACGTCATAAGGTCACTTCTCTTGAATTATATGATTAGATAATCTCAGCTAAAATCTCTAATGACTGTAGTTCATTGTTATATTCATATGTTATCTCACACATGCTGTGGTGTTATTAATCCAGAAAAATGTGCGCATGAAAAATGATTTTTGTAAAAATAAATATCCTAAAGAATACACATGAAAGAGCAGTTTAACCAAATTATAGAAGACAAAATGATTGACGGAAAGTTCTTTTGCACAGTGCATATTTAGATAATAGATTTGTTGTTCCATATTGTCCACATTTGCTTGCCAAGTTTGATTGTCATATTATTGTTTAAGCATCTTCAAATTTTAAACTTTTAAAGTATTTATATAAATGTATATATATAGCTATGATCAAATTTTCTATTATATACTTGATGAATCTTTGTAAATAATATAGACGAAATCAAAGAATTTCAAAAAGTCCATGGATTTCAACAGTAGAGGCTTTTTGGCATATTCATTCATTTGATATAATGCAAATTTATCCGCTGGTCATTGTATTGCCTATACCCTTACCCAATCAAGAATATATTAGTTTTGGTCAAAAGAGACCTCTTAGTGAGTTAATGAAGAATCCTTTTGTTGGTAGAACTATTTTAGTTGAATTTTTTTCAATAAATGCTAATAATGTTGTTGCAAGGGGACTTAATCTTTTGTACAGAGTTTCCTAAGTTCTTTGTTTGGGAAAGTAAAGCTAGACATAAAAAATTACGGAAAAAAATAGTTTGTTATAGGTTAAATAGTTGTAATTGATCCTACTGAAGGCGAACGTCATTTTTTGAAAATACTTTTAACAAATGTTAGAGGACCTGCATCTTACCAAGATTTATTCATTGTAGATAATAAATTATATGATTGTTTTAGCCTAGCTGCACTTCATAGGGGGTATCTAGAATTTGATTCATATTTAGAACAATGTTTAGAGGAAGCAACTCATTTCAAATGCCTTCAATACTAAGAAAGTTATTTGCAATTTTATTAGTGCATTGTGCTCTAGCTGATCATAAACATTTATTGTTTAAATTCATGGATGTCTTGTCAAATGAATATTCAAGAAACAAAGTTTGACACGATTAGAGGTTGGAAATAAAAAACTTTGCTTAGTATTAATGAATTTCTTATGGGTATGGGAAAATTGATTCATGATTTCTCTGTAGCACCTCATTTTCAAAGATTAATTGAGGAAAAGTGGTTTTCTAGGGAACTTAATTATGAAAAAGGTATCCATGTGTCATCTAATGATTTGTTAGCAATCCAACAACTAAATGCAAGACAAAAAGTAGCTTCTAAAGACATTGTACATAAAATAAACTTTAGCTAATCTAGCTCTTTTTTCATTGATGGACCTGGTGGAATAGGTAGGATATTTTTTGTATAGAGCTCTACTTGCATATGTAAGGTCAAGAGGTCATGTTAGTTTAGCTATAGCAACATCAGGTGTAGCAGCCTTACTTTTGCTTGGTGGTAGAACTACTTATTCTAGATCCAAACTTCCTAATGAATTTAACCAAAAATCAGAAGCTAAAATAAGTAAGCAATCAAGTCTTTAAAAAATGATTCTTTTGTCAAAATTAATTATTTGGACTGAGGCTTGAACGACAAATTGAAAAATAATTGAATCTTTGATAGGTTGCTAATGGACATTACAAACGAATATAATAAATTTTTTGGTGAAAAAGTTGTAGTGTTTTGGAGGAGATTTTCAACCGACATTACCAATTATACCTTTAGGAAAAAGTTACAAATGATAGATTCAAGTATTGTTGCTTCAAACATTTGGCCACAATAAATAAAGTTTCAATTACAAGAAAATACATATGCAAAAGAATATCCTTCATTTACTGCTTTTTTTTATTGAGAATTGGTGATGGAGTTGAACCATATATTTTTTATGAAAATATTATGAAACCCAATAATGTATTTTTGCCATTTATTAATCATGAAACATCTATACATGCATTGATAAATTAAGTTTTTCCTTCTATTAATTCTTATACATATGATGATTATGATTTAGTTACTAGAGCAATTTTAACTCCCAAAAATGACTATATGATAGAAATAAATAATATTCTTATTGATAAGTTGCTAGGAGTTTCTAAACAATATGTAAATTCCAATAAAACTTCAAACCTCAAAGATCAAGGATAATATGAGGAATTTTTTAGCACGATTACTTCTAGTGGTCTCCCTCTACATAATCTCACTCTTAAAAAGAATTGCCCAGTCAAGTTGTTAAGGAATTTGAATCCAATAGAGGGACTCTCAAATGGGACCTATTTAATTTGCCAAAAACTTGGTTAAAATTGTATAGAAGCTGAAATAGCTACCAATGATCATAAAGGATATGTATTCCATGTAGTCTATTAGAGTGTACAAATGAAAAAAATGCCCTATATCTTTTTGGCACTTTCAATTCCTAATGAAACCATGTTTTGCAATGACAATCAATAAAGCTAAGGGCAAACATTGAATTGTGTTGGTATCTATTTACAACAACTTGTATTTTCTCATGGCCAATTTTATATTGTGTTATCAAGAGCATAGAAGGCGTCTTTGGTAAAACTTCTCATTGAACATTTTCATGAAGACGTCGACAATGAACAGTAAACTAAAAATATTATCTATAGAAAAATATATGACTTAATGAAAAGAGGTTTTTATTTTTTTCTTTGTTTTTTTTAATACTTTCTAGCAGAATAACTTAAGCATTGGATTTTCTATAATATGATATATCTTTTGTAATTTCTTTGTCTGATGAATGTGTTGACATTATGAATTTTAAACTCATATGGTTGTTTTGTATTTCCTTTAAATATATTGTTATAGGTGAAGATGACATAATGCTTGCTCCAAATTAAAGAGATTATGCCAAATATAGGGAGTTGGAGAACAAAAGTCTTAGTCGAGTCTAAAACATCTCCAAGACTATCTTTGCATAGCCCAAGATGATATTAACACAAAATTTTAGTTCATGAATTGGTGAGTACTATATTTTAAATGTTTATGTTGCTACATCTGAACTGTTAGATTGTTTTATCAATACCATCATTATAGAAATGAGTACAGGTTTTATTTTATTTTAGTTTTTTGCTAATACATACATGACAATTTTAATCTATATATAGGGTGCTCAAGTTCTTGCCAAATTTTTGTTTTGGAAGTCAATCAGTTTGAGAGGACCTTGCCATTGATGGATACCTACATCATCTCAAATGCATGAGTTATTGATGCTAATCCAGATTACAAGACATTTGAAAACTAATTAAATTGCTGAATTGTCATCACCAAGGTTTTCGGTGATGTTATTCTAGCCTCAATTTTGTGGTCGAATTATGTTGAATTTTCATCGCTGGTGCCTGCTAGTTATAAGAGAACTGTTGATAAGTTTTACTACTTTGGCTAATATATTTATATTATTGTTTTAAAAAATAAAACATGTGAAAACTAACTTATTTTTTGTGAAGATGTTTTAACAATTGTTATCAAGAAATACAAGTAGAGAAATGTTGGTGAGTCTTCGAAATCTTATATAATTCATGAATTTGCAATCAGGAATCCTAAGTGAGTTTTCTATTTATATAAAATCATCATATTTTTCATTGAAAATATTAATCTTTGGGTGTCTCTTATTCATAAAGTTTCTTCTTTATTCTATGCATAATAGAAAAAAACAAATGATCCTTTCTCTTTGGAGCAATATAGTAACATCAGAAGGCTAACTGTAATGGCTACAATAGAAGCCATGAAAATAATTTTAATAAAAAATCGAAATATTTCTAGTCATTATGGTATAAAACTATTGTTGTTACCTTTGTTTTAATACATTATATTGAAAAAAAAATTCAAATATACATTCACTCAAGATAAACATTATGGCAATTGTAGGTATATCTCTATCTTCTACTCCAGCCACTACAATTGTAGTTGATCCTCCTATCCCCAAGGCACATACAATATGTCTCTTGCTTCTGCTATAGACACTACAATTGTAGTTGATCTTCCTATCCTTAAGGCATAGAAGCTCGAAACATAGTGCATTTTTGAACTTAAATGAAGAAATCATATTATAGTTAATTCGAACTGCTTGAGAATAACTTGTATAGCTGTTAGTTGCAACAAGAATGCAAATAATTTGAAATTTATTGGTGTGGCTTTAATAAAAGTTAAATTTATGCTTAAGAGACAATAAACATCTCCACAAGTGCTTGCAAAATTTCATACTATTGTTGATGTGGTTTAGTTGGAAAGTGTAAAAGTATAATTGAGGCTATGTGTCTACATACATAAAATGCATTACATGTGTGTGTACATGAGTATATTTGTAGTATGCATTTGGAAATTATGGCTTAGTACAAATTAAAAAATGTCATATTTTATAAACTATTTTTATAACTTGTCTTATAGACAAAAATTTCTATGTATATTGGAAGGTTGATAAATTTTCTTTCAAATTGAAAGTCCATGTGTCCAATGAAGGGCTGAGGTTCTATTACATGGCTTGTGAGAAATGCAATTCATCATATGCAATGGAGTTCAATTGGCTGATTGACTGTCAGAGGTGTAATGAAAACACTGTGGCCAAACCAAGATAATATAAAATAGAGTTTCCTTTCAATGTGCTATTTATTTTCGTTAACTATTGACATCCAATTAATTGTTTTTGGTTTTTTAAAAAATTAGGGAAATGGTCATTGATAATATTTTGGATGATGCTAAGACGTTCGAAGCAACTTTATTTAGAGACGATGTTGTTAAAGTAATGCAGATGAATGTAATAATGACTATGGAGATGAAGTTAGGAGTTAGTAATTCATAAATTACGCTAAGCATATTTTTTCATTAGTATTGAACCTTAACATGGGAATGTGAATAGGGTATCTCTGTGTTAGTGGAGAATATAAATAAGTCCATTGAGAATATTACTTTTATTGTCAAGCAAAAAAAGTACTTCAAATCGCACCATGGCGGGTTGCACACACAATATACTATCACAAATATGGTGGAGTATAGGAGGATGGTGCCAGTTTAATATCCACTCAAGGTGGTGAAGCATCTGCTAGCATTATTAATCTACCTACTCCAGCCAAGCCAACAAGTGTGAAGAGACTCTTTATTAATAAATGTAATTAATTTGTTTCCTATGATTAGCAATGTTATGGGTATGCTAAAACTTGTTTACTATTTACTAGACTAATTCATTAATAAGAAAAAATTATGTAGATGATGATTCTGATGTTGATGAACCTGCACTTAAGACAAGAAGAAGATTTTAAGGTATTATACATTATTCATTGTATTTTATAATATTTTTTTATTTTAAGACAACTTAGTCAAAATATAAAAAATATACTTTCTATGGCAGGAGGGTATTTTACAAGAAATGAATAAAAAATGTCTTATTTTCATTGCACTAAAGGTGCAAATATTTTGCATTTTGGGAGGAAGTATGAAGTGGTTGACAAGCCACACATCTTGTTTTGGTATTTTGATGTAGTAGAAAACTTTTATTGGTACGTATGCTTGTTTTGCAATGCACAAGTTGTGTGGTTTGTCATTAAATTTCAAGAATGGAATATAACAAATAGGAAATACCATTGGTGGAAATTATTTCTAGCATGATCAGATCTTTGCTGCTAGTTTTAGATTCCATGAATGTAATATCACTAGAGTATATTATACATTTTGGTGAAGAGAAAATTCTGATTAGTATTTATGCATGAATGAAGGAATATTATGACCAAAGAATGTTTCTTTGTTAATATATCATTAATAAGGATGCCATGCTACGTGCATCACCACAATCATATATTTTTCCTATAGGTTCAATCTAGCTAAAAAGGAAAACCCACATATTACTTCAAGTTTTAAAGTTTTGAGGTACTTCAAAGTTATGGGTTTTGAATTGGGTTCTCGATTAGTGACTGAGAAAAGGTTTTTGGTAAATCAAATGCTAAAATGTTTCTCAATCACTGGGGATTTTCATTATTTCAATTTCTGATGAAGGATAGGGAGCCTGGAGAATGCATCAAATAGTTCTTTGTTAAATAATAACAATATCTATGTAATGTTGTAATGAAAAGTATGTAAACAAAAATTAGAAAAATGGTTAATATTAAGATACTTGACAAGAGAAAACTTATCTGTATTGATATGGGATAACCCAGTTGGCCCAACAGGTCCAACATCAAACGAGACAGCCTATGAGGTCCAACAGTAAATTTGTTTGGTCAACCGGTATCGACCTCACTTGGTAGGGTCTGCGGTCGACCCATATCGACCTCAGGACCACTTCAGAAGTTCAAACATTCGAGTCTGGTCGACATGAATCGACCTCAAGACCACTCCAGCGTTCACTCGGATCCCCGTCGTGTTTATTAGTCTGACAGGTCGAGTTCCTCTCCACTGATGACACGTGGCAGCCGGTGCAACCGCTGCCAACAACTCTGACAACCCTGCCAATAACTTTGGTAGAGACGCACCCCTACTGGCACAATTTATCCAGAAAAATAGGAGATTTAGCCACCTGGCGCAGTACCGTGATCTGGACATGGAATGACTCCCGACCCCCTAGCATGGAAAAAAGTTAGTACACCTGATAGGGGTACTTGGGTAAAATCACGCCCACAGAAGCTATAAATACTCCAGGCCCAACCACGCTCAAGGTAATATCCCATACACTACAAACTTTACATTCTCTATATTCTATTCGATCTCTCTACCTCGACCAGAACTAACTTGAGCATCGGAGTGCCTTCGTTGGGGACACCTCAGCTAGCTTAACGTGTGTTGTGATTGTAGATCTCAAGCCCCAAAGTTATACACCATCCTGAATACTCGACCCCCTGATCGACTCACCAGTAATACAACTCTCATTTTCTCTGTAAGTAGCTTCAAGCAGCATTATTTAGCGCTGTCTGTGGGAAATTTTGAGATTGCAGTGAGAAAAATAGTAAACACACGCAGAGTAGCATCTGGAAGGGAAGAGAACCGGAGGTCCACTTTCTTGCCTTTCCCTAACCCCCAGCAAGATACCAACACTCTGGGCACTAGCGCCCCCCAGGAGCAGCTAGTGACGCTCATCATGCCCTAATTAATGCAACTAATAAGTAAGCAGATCTTTGCTCAAATATCAGCCTAATTATCTATCGCTCTGAACAGGCACACCACAGTGCCTGCCCCCGTTGCTAGTACAACTCTACAATCACCCCTATCGAAAAATAGGCCCCCAGAGAATAGTCCCTCCCACCAGAGGCCAGGTAGCCACTCGCCAAGTGCAAAGTCAGTCCTAGATGCCCTCTAGTAGAAAGGAGGCATCCAAAATTGTGGGAGGAGGTGGTGGACTCAATGGATCACACTAGACCTAATTGAGCCATGCAGCGCAATAAGGTTGAACGCTCCCGATGTGACTACCGTGAAGAGAGAGAAAAATCTACAGACCTGGTGCATCAGCCTAGTCGAGCCCTACAGCACGATAGGACTGAGTGTCTAAGGTTGGGTTTTGATCAGAACGCCACTCAGATGGATCGAGATGAGTGAGAGGAAGTATCCCACTAGGTCCGGCAGTTGAGCAGACGTCTCGATGAGATCTCGAGAAGAAATACCGATAGGGCACCAAACTTGGATGCTCCTCAAAGGTCTCATTAGGAGAAAGGGTCGCCATTTGTTTAGAAAATTATAGAGGAGCGCGTCGCAGTAGATGCCAAAATCCTAATCGATCTCCCGAGATATGATGGTTCCACCAACCCCAATGAGCATCTCATGCAGTTTGAGCACATGATGCAGCTGCATGGTCACAATGAATTCATCCATGCCAAGATGCTGGTGACTACCTTTTAGGGCATCGCACTGGACTGGTTTGTGAAGCTGGAACCATTAACAATTTACTCATATGACCAATTGTGCGATAAGTTCTTGCACCAATTTACCAGCAGGAGGAAAGCCAAGCTCCCCCATACTTGCATTCATACCGTCAAGCAAAACGAGGGGGAATCCTTCTGAAATTTCTTTACCAGATTTAATACGGAGGTCTTAAAGATTGATAACCCTAAGATTGAGTTCCTAATTGATGTGTTGTTCCTCGAGCTTAGGCACAAAGAATGCTCCAATGCTCTGGTGCAAGAATAGCTTGGGTCGATGGAGGAGCTGCTCGACCTGGTAGAAAGATACATGACCCAGGAGAAAATGAACAAGCTCAAGTTTGGATCCTCTGAGGTCGAGAAAAAAAAAAGAAGATGGATGACCAGAAGCACAGAGAACGAGGTTGATCTCCGATCAAATGCTTTCATGACTATATGCTGTTGAATATCCTGAGAAAAGAGGTCATGTACACTATCTAGCATGTTAACCTCCTCAAAAAGCCCAAAAAGTTGATGGAGACTGAAGCCATGAAGAAATCAAAGAAATACTGCCATTTCCACAAATAGAAGGGGCATAACACCAATGAGTGCTTCAATCTCTATGACGAGATCGAGAGATTGATCAGGCAGGGTCACCTCAAAAAATACATAGCCATGGAA
>JACGDI010005209.1:67230-150286 GCA_014898725.1 Jacaranda copaia
TCACTCCAAGGTGGCGTGGCAGCTGCGGATGATACAGCGGCACAATGACCTCCACTATCAGTTCTTTAATTGCTCCACTAACTCCCCCTAAATCCTTAAACATTGGCCCATTAATCTCGTTACTATCCCAGCCACTACTATCATTCTTATTAATCTTACGCAGACCATCATCCAATTTGCCTTCTTCACATCCTTGTTATCCACAACCTCCAATTGCATAGCTTCATTAACTTCTCTCGCTTTCTCTAATCCCTTCGACTTGGACATCCTACGCAAATTTTCTCATAGCATTGACTTCATCAAGTCAAACTCTACCTCAACTCTCTCCCCATATATGGCATCCTCCAACGTTGATACCTCTTCGTCGAAAGAATCATCTCCTTCGAAAGAGTGGAATGTAGTGGAGGTGGGTAACCATAAACTGCT
Organism: Jacaranda copaia; assembly: GCA_014898725.1. Lineage (NCBI taxonomy): Eukaryota > Viridiplantae > Streptophyta > Magnoliopsida > Lamiales > Bignoniaceae > Jacaranda > Jacaranda copaia. Next base: position 67,657 of record JACGDI010005209.1, read on the forward strand.
TCAAAGGGAGTCACGCCTGTTGAAGAGTGGAATGTAGTGTTATACCACCATTCAGCTAACGGAAACCAATGCAAGCATTCTTTTGGTCTGTCTCCTGTCATGCATCTCAAAAATCCCTTGATACACCTATTCTATTTGTTACTTCGGTTTGGCCTTCGTACTAAGGATGGTAGGATGTAGTAGCATTTAGTTTGACTTTCTGCAACTTAAAAAGTTCCTGCCATACCTTACTCATGAATATGGGATCTCTGTCAGTCAATATTACTCTTGGCATCCCATGAAGCTTAAAAATGTTGTCTATGAGTATTGAGCAACATCCACAGCTGAGTAGGTGTGTTTAAATGGATTGAAATGAGCATACTTGCTCAGTCTGTCCGCCACAACTAGTACAACATTCTTTCCCATTAAAGGAGGCAAGCATTCAATGAAATCCATGGAGATTTCATTCCATATTCTGTCGGGGACTGGAAGTGGCTGAAATGGTCTCGGATTAGCTACATTTTCATCCTTGAACTTTTGACAAACCTCACAATTCTTGATGAATTGATACACATCATTTTTCATACCTTTCCAGTACATTGCTTGTCTCAATCTGCAGATTGTGTTCTCTGTTCCGGAATGTCCCCCCATAAGGCTGCTATGATAGAGTAAAAGAAATTCCCTTTTGATCTCTCCCTTGTTACTAACCACCAGTTTACTTTTCCTTGTAAGAATGCCATCTTTCCAGTTGTAGTGTGAATCTTTCCTGACTCCATTTTGTAGTTCTTGAATAAATTTCTGAATCTTGGGATCTTGGATCCATTTATCTTTGATTTTCTAAGTTAAGCCAGTTTCTAAGGTAAGGAGAAGAAAGAGTATTGCATTGTTGTGGTCCTCTTCTTTATCATCGTTATTTGTTCTTCTTGACAATGCATCGGCTACTACATTTTTAGCTCCTTTTTTATAATTGATAGTAAAATCATATCCCATCAACTTAGCAAGCTATTTTGATATCCTTTGTTCCATTAAATGTTTCAAGCTTTGGTGATCTGTCTTGATAGTGAAATGCCTTCCCACCAAATAAGGTCTCCATTTCTGCACCACTGTTAGTACAGCTAACATATCTTTTTCATAAGTTGGTAGTTGTAGATTCTTTCCAGAGAGGCCTTTACTAAGAAATGCCAAAGGCCTTCCTTGTTGAAGTAGTATAGCCCCAATTCCTTTGGATGATGTGTCGGTTCCACCACAAATTCCTTAGAGAAGTCTGGTAATGCTAATATAGGTGAGTTACTCATAGCTTTCTTCAACTACTCAAAAGCTAAGGTGGCCTCTTCTGTCCATTTAAAACCATCCTTCTTCAGCAAACTAGTGAGAGGTTGTGCTAATCTGCCGTATGCTTTTATGAATCTCCTGTAATAGCCAGTCAGTCCCAAAAATCCTCTAAGCTCTTTTAGTGTTTCAGATAGTCCCCTCTCCACCATTGCTTGTACTTTATGGGGATCTGCAGCTACTCCCTGGGGGGTGATAATATGGCCTAAATACTCCACTTGCTCAATCCCAAATTGACATTTGCTTCTCTTGATATATGATTGGTTTTCCCTCAAAACCTTTAGTGTTTCTTTGAGATGAACAAGATGATTCTAGGTGTTGTATGTCAAGATGTCATTGAAGAAAACTAGTAGAAACTTTCACAAGTATGTTTAAAAACTTTATTCATTAGTGCTTGAAATGTAGAAGGAGCTTTAGTGAGGTTGAGAGGCATGACTAAGAACTCAAAGTGGCCATGGTGAGTTCTAAAAGCAGTTTTACTAATATCTACCTCTCTCATTCTGATCTGATGATGTCCAAACCTCATATTGAGCTTAGAAAACACTTTTGCCCCATGTAGTTCATCAAGTAGCTCTTCACTGTGAGGGATAAGGAATTTGTCCTTCACTATATACTTGTTATACTTGTTAAGCTCTTTGTAATCCAGACAAATTCTTTAGCTCCCATCCTTCTTTTTAACAAGCACTATAGGGAAAAATGGGCTATTACTTTCCCTAATTATTCCAGCTTCAATCATTTTCTGTATCATTTTCTGAATTTCATTTTTCTACAGTGTTGGGTACCTATAAGGCCTCATATTAATGGTATCCATCCTTTCTTTGAGTATAATGCCATGATCACAATTTCTGTTGGGCGGGAGTGACTTTGGTTCCTCAAACAAATATGAAAATTCCTGCAACAACTTCTGCAACTCTCCTTTTCTCGATTCCTTATTCACTTCATTGATAAGAGTGTGGCTGTATTATCTTCTTCTGTTTTAGGAAGAAATCCTACTGCATCATTGCTAGTTGACTTGGCTTTTGGAGTAGCTTATTTATTTATTTTTTGCTCACCACATTAACCATACCAGGTTGCTTACCTCTGAGTGATACCGTCTTACCATTTATAGTGAATTCCATTCTATGTTCCTTAAAATTACAATTGATATCTCCCAAGGTGGCTAACCATTGCACTCCCAGAACCAGGTCACATCCCCTCAAGGCTAAGGTTCTCAAATTGGATATGAACTCTATGCGTTGCATCCTCTATGTAATGCACTAGCGAATATGAGTGCTGTGCATTTTATTTCCATCAGCTACAGCCACAGTAAGTGGAGATATAATTTCCAATCTCCAACCAAGTTTCTTAGCTACATGTCTATCCACAAAATTATGAGTGCTACCAGAATCAGTAAGCACATTCAAGGCTTTTCCTTTGCTATTTCCAGTGAGTTTCATAGTGTGGAAGGTATGGACACTGGCATTAGCAGTGACTGATATTTAATAATTTTCCCCATCCTAAAACTCCTTATCGTCATTTGGTTCATTTACATCTTCCTTGAATTCTTGTTGTGGTGGTGATAGTGTGTTTGTTCCTTCATCTAATAACTCCATGATGTAGTTGCTTTCTTTTGCTGCACTGGTGATTTGGTGTGTACTTCTCATCACACCAAAAGCGTAGTCCCTTGGATCTCTTTTCATCAAACTCCTGAGGGCTTAGCCTTCTAGATTAATTTGCTACTGTATGTGAATTTGGTACGGTGATACTATTTTTCATGTTTTGGGCTTAACTAGAGTTCTTCACTGCCATGGATGTGAGCTTTGTCCTAAAATTGTTAGTAGCTCCCCTCAGTTGGTTAGCTTGCTCTTGTAGTTTAGCTAAAGTTACTGTCTCTTGTAACCTTTTTGGTTTAAACATCTTTACAGGTATAGAAATTTATGCTCTCAATCCTCCACAGAAGCAACTTATTGCATAGGCTTCCAAAAGTTCCAAATAATCCATTAGTTCATCAAACTTATCCAGATATTCCTGAAGACTCCCAATCTGTTTAAGATTTACCAACTCAGACATTGGATCCTCAAATAGAAGTGATTCGAATCTATCATTCAAAGCTTGAACATATAACTCTCAATATGGTGGCTCTCTAGTCAGACCAGCCTTTATATACATCTATTGCCAATGCGAAGCTTTCCTTTCCAGATGAACAGCAGCTAATCTTACCTTAGCAATTGATTGTGTTTCTGGTACATCAAAAAACTGCTCACACTTGTAGATCCAATCTCGAAGGTTATCATTGTTAAACTTAGGAAAATCCACCTGAGCACATCTGGTAGGTATCTGATAATTGGTGAACTGATTTCTCCACTGTGGATCACTTCCACTATCAACGTGGTCTGTATTCTCGTCTCCTGTAGATTTGTGAATATGCTGATTCATGGCCAGAGTGACAATCATAATCCTTAATTCCTCGATAGATTTCTCATTCTTCTCAGAATTGAGTCTAATTTGCTCTCTCAAACCGTCTACATCCTTGTGAAGCTCTACCATTCTAGCTCCGTTTGCCATCTTTCTTAGCCACCATCGAGGAACAGTGGCTCTGATACCACTTAATACAAGTGTTATAAGAATAGAAAGATGGATATACAGGGCGCTGAAAATCGAAAGGGAAGAAATCATCCTAGAGCCTTCCTTGTTACATAAGTCAAAGAAAACAGAGAAGAACACTCTGAACAATCTAGAAAACCAACTGCCTTCTTCCTCCTAACTGTGTTATTTATAGACAAAAAATGAGGTGCCAGCTCGGCAGTTATTATCTAACTGAAGTTGGCTGAAAATGCTGTGACGTTTTTTAACTTCTCCTTTTTATGAAGTTGCTCTTTTACTTGCAAAGGTGTTATTCCTCCTTCTATTATTCTCGCATTTCTCATTCCCGTTTTTCCACTTGGTAGCTTCCCTTTTCCAGTAGCTTGGTTTCCTTTTTTATACAACTTGTTCAACAGCTTGTATGAGCATAGGTGGAATGGAGGAGGTCCACCAATTGTTCCATGGTTGTGTAGTTCTTCTTTGTAGCGAACTCAATGTGGCGATGGAGGACGCGATCAAAATTCGATCGGGTTTCGCTCCATCGCCGTTGCCTCTCTGTCCTCCCATCTTTAGTGGTTGTTGGAAGGAAAAGGTCATCTTATTTCAGAGAAATTAGAGACCTATATTAGGGTTTCTATTTAACTAGATTTAAGCCCTTCGGACATTTCCTAAATTCCTATTTAATGAGTAAAAGTATAGTTTAATTTTTTCAAAAAAAAAAAAGGAAAAATTGGATAAATTATAAAAAAGAATAATATATGAAATTCAAAGTATTTAAAAACAAAAAACTAGTTGGCCATACGGACGAATGGCAGTAAGATCATACAGGAATTAATTTGACTCACTTTTTTTATATTAATTTTACATAAATAGAGCTGGTCTTAGTTTTCAGTGAAAAAAGTTGTTTTGCATGCGTAATAAGTAATAACATAATTTAATATTTTAATAAAGACACAACCAAGAGATGGTAATAGTAATAATATTTTATAAATCTTCAAAAACTTATATTTTCTAATTTTATAACATTTAATTAAGATCCCAATATTTTTAGAGTAACTTTTAATTTAGAAATTGGAAGATAATTTGTATTATATTTCACCAAATATAATATAAAATATTTTGTATATATATATATTTAATGTTTCAAATTAAAAATAAAATTTTTATTAAGTTTACAATTAAATGTATATTAGTCCCATGTGCTATAGGATTATAATCAATTCAAAATTATGAAATCTATTCTGTTACATATAGCACAATGTGATGTGAGACCCACAATTATACAATTTTAATTAAATTCTATATTTTTTATAATTTTAAATTTTTTAATTAAATTAAAAAATATAATTGATTATTAATTTATTTTTAATTTTATTTTAATACAACTAACTTATCTTATTATAACTAAAATCTCATGATGTACATGTTCAGAATTGTAGTATTTATTTTTATCTCATTGGATAGTTTTATATATTCATGCTAATAGATTCTTATTTTATATTCATAATCATAGATTTAATATTTTATGTCATGATATAAATTTAAAATTTAAAATGTCCTTGGTTAATGAATCTGTGTTTTATTAGCTTTACTGCAATTTTTTTTTAATTTCTCTCGGTTAAAAAAATGATTTATATGTGATTTATATTTGATTTATATTTGAATAATGTACTTAGAATAATGCAACTTTTTGAAATATTATCAAATTAATGAAAAAAAATTTATGCATTTTTACATGAAAATGATTTAATTAGATATAATAAAAAATATAATATTTCTATTACTTGATTATGCATTTTTTATCTAGAATTTACTTCATTATACTTGGTATGTTTATTTCAATTACTAAATATTTACATATATCTATAATATCTTTTTTATAGAAAATATTTCATTGCTTTATTAAGACAAACAAAGTACATTAACTTATCTATAAAATATAAAGTATTTGCGTTTAGAAACTTTAAAATTCGTTCCTAAATAAAGTAATCTTTTAACATGTGTATATTCTATATTTTAATAATTTTAGTTATTAAAAATAATTTTTACTGTTTTAGCATGTTAAAAAAGGATACACAAAGCAAACAAATCCCAAACAAAATTAGTAATCATTGTGATATAGTGCGGTCTTATCCAACAACCACCGCAAAAGATCCCATCGATCCTAATATGCTTAGATTGGATAAAAAGCGTCACTACCAATGTGTGGCACAAACATACCATGAAGGAGTGTTGTCTTTTGGAGGATGAAATCAAGAAGTTGATCTAAAAAGAATACCTCAAGAAATATGTAGCTCAAAAAATGTCCAATCCAAAGAAGAGTTCACCTAGAGAAAAAAGTGAGAACTACAAGAAGAGGTCGAGTGACAACTTGGTTCTCAAAGAGCATCAGTATCGGAATGACCATGATAATCTCCCTACAGTAAGATTTATCTCAATAATATTTGAATGGCCCGAAAAGTACAAAGAAAGCACTAGACCAAGTGGCCCGAAAAGTACAAGCTCACACCATTGACCTATTCTATGTGTATTTGAAGTGTGCCCACCAATGCCTCACATTACCCTTGGAGAGCTGGACATGGATCTTGGAAGAGGATAACACAAACGATGCCTTTGTGATCTCAACATTACTTACAAACTTTTAGGTCAAGAAAATACTAGTAGATATTGGCAACTCAGCAAATATTTTATTTACGACATGTTCCTCCAATTTGGAGTGGATAATGCTCAACTACTAAGGATCAATACCCTCTAGTGGGATTCATGGGAGATGCTATGGAAACACTCGAAGAAATACCACTACCTCTTCCCTTAGGCACACATCCACAAAGGACAACGAAAATGGTTAGATTTTTGGTGGTAAAGACCCCTTTTAGGTCTAATGCGATCTTAGAAAAGCATACCTTGAATTTATTCCAAGCCACGAACTCTACGTACCACTTCAAGATGAAGTTTCCCACACTAAATGGAATTGGCGAAGTGGTGGGCAACTTAAGAATAGCAAGAGAAAGTAACACTAACACTCTGAAGATTGTGAAGTCATTGACCTCCTAAACAGCTTACGTGAAACATCCCCTAAGGAAACAGAATGAAGGCCAAAAAGTGTTGCGGGATGCATAACCTGGAGAAACACGTGCACCGCATGATGGCATTTGAAGTGCATTATTGACAACACCTCACGATGATAAGTAGCTTAATTTGATTTTTTTTTATTTCAGTTTCCTTTTTCTAGCTTTATTCGAATAAAGCCTACCTACTCGGGGACAACATTAGTTCTTCATCTCCTTACCTAATACAAACTTTTTCATATTCTACATATTATGTCATGATTTTGTATCTCATAGAAATTAAGAAGTATTTGGAAGCAGCTTTAGATGTAAGCTCACTATAAGGATTCAAAAAATATAAAGAGTATGCGGCAGTCACCAAGTGTAAACCTATTATAATGGCCCCTTGGGATACGTAGTAGCTGATGTAATCCCATTACTAGCCCTTTGAGAGGTGTATGGTAGTCACTTTCTAAAACAATCCTTTGAAGACTCCCTTCAAGAGTACAGGGCATCTTGAAAAATTCCTCTAAAGATTTCTTTCTTAAGTATGGGCATTTTGAAGAATTCCATTACTGGCTTCCTTTAGAAGTATGTGGCAATCACTCTAAATATAATCGTTGACGACCATCTTGGAAAACACCTACATCACCTAACAAAGAAAGTTAATGCTCCAACACTCAGAAAATATTTCAAGGAAAATCCCTAAGTTTGGCGTCTTTACACATCGTCATGAATTTACTATGAAGTCTCTCAAAAAATTATGAATACAATCATTCTCATCTTAACAACCAGTTTATGCTCTAGTTTAGCATGAAAATAGCAATCTCCCTCTACTAAGAATTGTACTTTACTCAAGATGAACTAACGAAGACACTGAGAAGAGAGCTCTATGCCACCCCAATATAATCTTTTCTCACTAAGCCTGCACTCACTTCTACTTCATAAATATGCTAAAGCACTCATTATGCTTCATTACTGAAAAATTTCCCAAGTCTCAACATAACTATTGAAGGTATTGTGCCATTGTAGATTTAGCAAAAAGTTATAAAAAAATAATTTGCTCCAAAGTTGAGTGCTTGATGGTCACTCACGAACTCTGGCAATAGGGTGTTTGTCAAACGACCAAGTACCGAACACCTTGTGGTACTTAGGACCCCCTATGAGCAACTTATGGGTGACTAATAGGCTCCCAAGATTAATCAAAAAGAGGGGCACCCCTTTTGGACAATTGCAAAAGGACGCCAAGTAGTGCTTAGGAGTAGTTGTAAGGGGGCTGCCATGTAGGTACTCAGGATTCCAAGTAGAGGGGGAGCCCCACGATGCTAGAGTCCTTTTGCACAATGGAAGCAGGTGAGCATCTCAACAGGACATCTAGTAGAGACCCCAAGCCAATACCTTGCCTCAACCCCATCATCCTACCTTGGTATTTTGTTTGCATGCATAAATCGATATCTCGTATAAAATGCTCATGTCGTATTTTTTCTTTAACACTTACAGTGATGATTTATATCTTTTACTTTAAGGTTCGCAAAGTATGAGTATGCAATATGATTAACCATGCATTTGCTTGAATGCAAAATTAACACAAACAAAAAAAAAAAAATCTTAACGTAATCAAACAAGAAAAATATCAAAACATCCAGCTAATACTTAGCCTTTGTAGGAGAACCTTAATATAAAAGGAAAAATACTAAGCAACTTTGTAGAGATGAATCCTATTTTAAATATCCATTTTTATTTCTGCGAAGCTATCTCTATTGGCTCCAATGTTGTAAACTCTATTCCATTATCAAGGTCTTTCTTGAATTCTCTAGCAACAATTTTTACTAGAATAGTAGAATGTAATATCAATAAATCTTTTTCAAAATATAACCTAGTCTTACCTAGAATACAATGACAATTTTGAATGGTTTGCTCATAAATCATCATTGCCTTCACTGCTATTACTTCAAAAAAATTCATCAGAACCACTAAACTCCTTGATAGCTTCATCATACTAGCATTAATAAAGATTTGTTCATCATTAAAACCATTGATATTTGTATAAAATTTCCATCTTTATCTTCTGCTTATTTTACTTCACTAGCATTTGGTTGAAGCTCCTAAATCACACATGACTATGAGACTCTGTTGCACACTGGGTGGTGATTATGAAATAAGTCTCTATAGTTATGATTTTAAATATTCCAAGTCATAGAATCTTATGAGATGGGACATCTACGATTCGGATAAACTTGCACTAACGATACATAAATCTAAGGAGTTTGATATTGTTGTATTTCATGAGCAATTCATGTTAGACATGGGTGCATGTTAGAGAACAAGTTCATTGCAAACCCACCCGGAGAATCCACTAAATAGCCAGAGTGGCAAGTCAATAGTGGCAAGTTCTCCAACTTACGCTAGTATATATAATTAATTCTTTGACATGAGAATCCATGGTAACCTTGTGTTTAGGTTTTTATACTTTTACTCTTTATTGACCTCATAACGGATCATCAAGATTGAGATTAGGTATGAGCTACTTAGATATGAAGATTTGTGAGATCTAAGATGAGATCCGTTTCCTTGTCGTTGTGAAAAGCGAGTGCATCTCTTATGTATTTTATAACGATCAATTTCAAGAAATCCTTGCACAAGATAGTATGACGATTTGGAAAAGGAGTTTTCCAAAGATTGTAATGAAGAACGAGTAAATCTCCTATACATTCTATAATGATTAATTCTAAGAAATCCTTGAGCAAGGAAGTCTAATAATTTTGAGAAGGTGTTTTCCAAAGTTAATGTCATAAAGGGGAATCAAACATTGGATGTGCAGACATAGTTATTGAGGCTATTAAGGTGTCAACAAATATCTTGCCCTATGCCTCTTTTAGGAGATAAGAGACAGAATGACCATATTTGTATGGTAGACGCAAGCTATAATGGTTCCTCAAGATATAATTCATTTATTCAATTATGTGGGCTTCATGGGCTTGTTTCTAGATATTGGCCATGGAGATTGTGTGCTCTTCAATTAATAGAGATTAATTGAAAGAGTTATTAGTTTAAATAAGTTCCAACTAATACGAATAATTTCATATTCAAAATATTAGAATAAGTTGTGAGCCTATGTCCAATGAATGAATGAACTTAATAGGTCACACCAAAAAAACTAAGGAAACTCTTATTTGATGGAAAGAAATTTCTAAAAAGTTACAAAATTGCTTGCTAGGCGTTTTTGCCTAAGGAGAGAAAGAAATTGACTAATTATCAATTGTTCATTTTAGTTTGATTAATTTAAGTGTTAAATTAATCAAAATAATTTAAAGAGTTAAATTATGCCAATTAAATTAATGCGTTAATTTAATTGGTGTCGTATAACAATTAATTAGTCAAGTTAACTTAAAACGTTAAGTTAGTTCTAGTTAACTTAAAGAATTACGTTAATTGACATAAGAAGCTAAGTTAAATTAATTAAATTAATAAGCTAATTTGATTAAATGGAATTCAAGTTTTAGATGGAAATCAAATGGAAAAGTCCATTTGAATTATGCAAGTTGGCATTTCAATTTATGAAATGAAATGCAAATGCAAATTCAAGCTAAATAAAGATTTAGCAAGTTGGCACACATGCATGGAGAGTGTGATGGAAGCCTCCAACCTCCCCTATAAATACATGTGACCAGCCACTTGATGTGATAATTCAATCCTTCACATTTTCCTTCTAAAAGGTGGTACAATTCACGTGTTGAATCACCACATCCTAGATTTCCTTTGCCTTCTCTTCTCCAAAATCGCCCACCCTGCATCATCATCTTCTTCCTCTTTTGTCTAGCAAAGTAAGGTAGCTTGAGAGCTATTCCTACATGTATGGACTATACATTAGAGGTTCCACATTGGGGAACTTAGAGTTGATTGATTGAACTATTTTGTGCTTTATTTGGTGCTTTGATTAGGTGACCAAGGAGCTTATTTTCTCCTAAATTTGGGCCAGCAACTCACTGTTTTAGTGGTGAAAGAGTGTGCAAATTTTGCTATATTTTGGAGGCTTGGAAGTGGGAAAACCGGATCAAGGTGTTGTAGCTTGTTAATCTTCAATTGAAGGAGTCCTTTGAGAGATCTACTTGATTCCTTTAATTCCTTCCTCAAAGGTAATTTTCAGCCTTTAAATCTTAACTTTTGGCATGTACTTTGATCCTTGGAAAGGAGAAAATTAATTTAATTTTATCTCCTTTTGGTTTAATTTTATAGATCCTAATCCATCTCTTACCTTCATAAACAAACAGGAAGATAAAATGAAGCACATTCACCTAGAAAACTTAAAGTACAGAAGACATTGCCTCAAACCTTACCTAACAAATCCCACAAAAAAATAAGGAAAACATTGAAAATCGAAAAATTCAACATAAAACCATCTACATAAAAGGAAGAGCAAAACAACCATAAAGACAACCATTAGATTAAAAAGAAAAAGAAAGAAAACCTATATAATTTACCCATTAAATAGCACTCAATCCCTAAATATTAAAATTAAAAAAATTCTAAATATACAAAAACTTGAAAAAAAATACATGCATGAGAAGAAAATGAAAATAAGGACCCATAATTACCCAATGGAAGTCCCAAGCAACTTCCCACTTAAACTAAAAGTTCAAAACAGCTACTATTGAAATACCAACAAATGTATCCTAGTTTAAGGGCAACAAGCTATAGCAAACCAACCCTAGAAAAAGTAATGTCAAAAACCAATCCACAGTTAAAAATAGAGAAATACTATGCAATAAGTAACACAAAAAGAAGCATGGGCAACTATTCCTTTGTAGTGTACAAGCTAGAAAATCCTCTTCTCCATACTCCTGAGTGCAATTAAACAAAGTAATACCACGGTAGGATTTTGCTGCAGCCAACCTTGATTTTAGCATCTACCTTTCCCTATATATCTCACCTCCAAGGTGAACCCAAATAATACAATAAAGTTGAGCATGCTTATTCTACCCAATACCAAAAGAAAACACGTTTCTTCTGAAATTATGGTGGCCCACACATTTGATTAAAGAAAAAACAACAAAGCACACAACAAATACAGTAGTAGGTACAAATATACACAACATACCCCATTCTATATGATGCCATTCTGACACCATGCTTGAGTTTTTAAAAACAAAATGCAAAAGAAAAACGCTCGGCATGCACCGTGGCATTGTTGCCATGTGCATCCCAACTTATAAGTTAATAGTATATTAAACATAGACATATTAAGAGCTCTATTAGGGTTCAAACAACTAACCTCTAACACTACTAAGAGACTTATGCCATTAGACCACTTGCCACTCGCATGCCAAAGAAATGTTTGTTTGTCTTTTGAGATTTTTGAGAGGTTGTTTAAGGATGGTGTTTTGGATGATATTTTAGGAGTGAGGTTGGAGTATGTCTTGAAAATGAAATTATATTTAATTATATTTTGGGAGTAAAAAATGAAGTTATACTTAATTAATTTTGGAAGATAAGTCCATATTTTACCATATATGTCTTTTATATACAAATTTGTGTTTGATTAGTAGTGTCATACTAAATTTTTATATTGCTATAATAATTGGAAAAAATATATTTATATTAAAATAAATATTAAAAATACAAATACAGATAATTTTGATTGATATAATAATTTTAAATGAATTAGGAATTTTTAATAATATTTTAGGAGAAATTTTAATTTTTGGAGAATGTTTATTTATGTTTTCAAATAATTTCCAGATCATAAAAACAACTTCTATAAATGTAAACAAACATTTTCGTAAGTTTGGGCCATTAAAATAAAGCAATTTTAATTTTATATTTGCTTCATGCAATTTAATGTAAGATATATATTTTTATATTCACACATGCACATACATTAAGAATTAGAAGGGACCTCTACATCTCACACTTATATATGTAGGGGTGAGAACAATATCATTGGGCCGATTAATCACTCAACATTCAACATAGGATACATTAGAGTATTGAACTTAACTTTATAACAAATTTTACCTAAATTTATTTTTTTTCTATACTTTTTCTTTTCTCAGTTTTGTTTCCTTTTGTAACAAAACTTCATGTTTACAAAATAGAATTTACAATAGTACAAATTGTAACATTTATTAAACTCAATCAATTGTAGCTGTAATCTCTATTTCAATCATCTGATTCTCCTATTTAAGAACTATGATTTTTGGATTTTCAACATCAAATTAAAGACACGACACTTGATATGTTCCTAAGCTGGTTTATCCTTTGAAAATGTTAATTTAAGTATTTCACATTATAATTTCAAATCAAACATTGTAATTTGACAAGTTTCACAACAAATGCCTTGATATACACCTTAAAAACTACAGATATATATTTTTTAATAGCACATGCAAGTACATCAAGAGTTTGATAGGATTTGAACTCTCGACCTTTCATATTATGTGGGAGATTTAAACCGCTGGACCACAGGCCACTCAACATTTAATAATATCGATATACTTGAATTCAGTTTAAAGAATCATGAAACCTCTTCCAATGTTTTTTTCCTTGGATGTAGAATATATTGTGTAGTGTCATCAAGATTACCCCTATCTATACTATTAAGGTATTTGACTATTATTATTCAATTTTGAACAAATCTAAATTCTTAAAATTTTGAAATTTTTAATTAAATTTAAAAATTCTTATTCATCAATGATTATTCATCTTTATCCAAATATCCAATATTTGTTTAGATACATAGCAATTTAATTCATATATATATATATATATATATATCACCTATGCACCCCAGGGATTCAAAGTTCAAACTCCAAATTTCATACATACAAGTGTGAGGGTGATGCCACTATGTCGAATGTCGCTCATCATCCATATTTAAATGTTATCAATTTTCTTTATTAACAATTAGTAAACTTATTAATAATTAAATAAATATCGTTTTTCCTTAATATTTAACATAAAACAATTACATCTCGTTTTAACTACTTTTCTTATTAAAATAAAAAATAATTTAAAAATTAAGAATTATGTAGTATTTATTCATGAAATGCTAAGTCATTTCAATAATATTTCGCATATCATCATGTTCGAATAGTGTCCCATAGCTAATTAGATTTTTGTGTTTAGCTACCCTAAAAAACAATCTTGTTAATGATATTCCATAAATGGCCATCTTCATTTTATGCAATATTATCATTTTTCACAATGTATTTTTTTTAGTCTTTAGAATCATACAAGACTATGAGACTTCTGCATGCATATAATTCTGATCATGAAACGAGTTTGTATAGTTCATATAATTAAAATTTTACACCAATTATAACTTTAAGTGGGAAAAGAAAAATATACTATAATCATACTAAATTTGTGAAATTAGTTAATCTTAAAACTTCAAAACTCAATTTCTTTTATTATAATAGTTTTTTGGGATTTGATAGCAACCTCTTTTTTTTTTTTTTGTCAAAGATTCATTTAAGTTCTATTTTGAATTATCTTGTATATTTATTTACTAGATTCGCTTGAAGAGGGTGTGCCAAGTGTCCATGCCAAGGTGGCTACTAACCTGTAGTAATTAGTGAATAAGAATATTAATTGAAGCTTACATTTCATCTTATGAAATGTCTTCCTATTAAATTTCAATTCCATCTTAAATGAACTCTTCATTTAATTATTCTCTCTAGAATTAACTCTCCAATTTAATTAAATTAAATATTTTAATTTAATTAATAATACTTTGATGTAACTCTTAAGTCAAACTGCCAAACTCTTTAAGCTAATCAAAATTGATTTAACTCTTAAATCAACTTGACCAATTGATAGTCATGTGACATCAATTAATTGACTCTTAATCAATTGATCTTAATTTGGCCCTGAAATTAATTTGACCAATTTAACATTTAAATTGATCAAGCCAAAATGACTATAATTTTGCCTCCTCTAAACTTGGTCATGAATTTTCTAACCCTTAGAAAATTCCCCTTCTTTCAATAGGTCATGTTATTGGCTTTTGTGTGCGACCCATTAGATTCTACCATTCATTGGACATGGGTTTACAACTTCTTATGACTAATGGAATAGCAAATATTCACATTACCTTAAACCCCTTTAAGTTAGGTGACTCAATTCAATTAATTTCATTAATTGAAAAGTACTCAATTTCCATAGTTGATGTCCAACCTCAAGCCTATGGAGCTTAACTAGTTGGTAGAAATGAATGCTCTTGAAGAACCATTCTAGCATTATGCATACCATGAAAGTACGGTCTTTTTGTTTCCTATCTCCTAAAAAAGGCCTAGGGCAAGATATTAGCTAACTACCTAAAAGTCTCAATACTATGCTTCTATTGTCAACGTTTGATTCCCTTTGTGACCTCACTTTTGGAGATGCCCTTCCAAATTGTCATATTACCTTGCACAAGAATTTCTTGGAATCAATCAGTATAGAACATATAAGATATGTACTCACCCTTCACAAAAATGAGGAGTTAGATTCCATCTTGGATCTCACAAAACTCCATGCGAAGTAGCTCATACCTAATCTCAACTCGAACGGCCTGCTAAGTGACTAAGGAAGAGTTAAAGTATGAGGACCGAACATAAGATTACCATGAATCTTGAGATCAGAGGATTAATAATATGCACTAGTGTAAGCAGGAGAATTAACCACTACCAACATGCCACTATGGCTACCTAGTAGATTCTTCGAATAGGTTTTCAGTACTTTGCTCCCTAACAAACACCCACTAATATGCACTCGTATCTGATACAGTTGCTCATGAAACATAGCGATATCCAACTTTTGAATTTATGCATCATTAGTACAAGTCTATTTGGATCTTAGATGCTCGATTTCATAAGATCCTATAACTTAAAAGATTTAAGATCACAACCGTGTAAAACTTATTCCATCATCATGAACCAAGTCTCATGGTCATGAGTGATCTAAAGGTTTCATCCAAATGCTAGTGAAGTAATATAGAGCATAAGATGAAAATAGCCATATAAAGAATATCATTCAATCAAGATTGTTTTACAAGAAAATAGTTTTATAAAGCCAATCCTATTGGCTTTGTTGGGCACTATTCCAATAAATTGAAGAGATTGTGCTCCTATTCCACTTCATTGACTTAAACATTCAAATTTTAGTCAAGTTGATGCCGCTCTAATGGAATTTCTTAACCTTTAGAGGCAGCCTCTCTCTATAGCACTTAGTGGAAAGCCCTTTGATTTTAATTTTGTATAGCTCTCAATAGCTTGTTTTGGTCATAGCATTAAATGTGCATGTGGTTTTTTGCATTGTAAGGGGAACAATCTTTTTCCCCTCTTTTGGGTTGTACATAAAACTTTGATGTAAGCTTTTTTTTTATTCAATATATTTTCATTTTATTAAAAATTCTTTTTATTTTTTTGAAATAAATTTGCTACCTTAGCTTACTATAGTTGTTAATTCCATCAAACATTTCTTCTTCGATTCAAGGAGCCCTTGCCTTTTTAATTATCTATCTATTTATGCTCTTTCTCTTCTCTTATTATATTACTCCCATACATTTCCACATTACTGAGGGGCAAAAATAGAACATAAACTGAATAAAAGAAAGATGACACTAATGGAAATTTGATCCAAATACAGTAACTCCTGAGTACCTTTTACTTATCTAGCTTTGAAAGGAGTCATCTAGATGGAACCTCTAGTGGTGATTACAAAGGTAATTCATCTTGCAATGCCACATCCTTATTAGAGGTGCTCACGAGTCAGGTTAGGTCAAGTTTACAAGAAAAATCATCAAGACCAGTTAAATTTGATTGGGTTGGGTTTGGTCGGTAGGGTTTTATGAAATTGGATCTTCAACCAAATTAATTCAATTTAGGTCGGGTAATCGTGCCTATTTGTTTAATTTTTTTCTTTTTTTCTCCTTATTTTTTGTGATGAAAACTATATATTAATTAAATTATAAAATTCTAATTTCTTCAACCAAACGAAAGAAATCTAAATACATCTGAAGAAGACAAAAATAAGTTTGGGCTAATCTCAATGCAATCAATGAAAGGTAGTTTAGTTAAACTTCATTAATGCTAAACTAAAAGTCAAGAACGATAGAGCCATTCAGAATACTTGATCAAATCAATCCACCAAGTAGATAAGTTTTGGAAACCTACCCTAAAATGAGGTTTTAAGAATCCTTAATCCTTCCACTCTATAGTAAGGATTTGCCCTTACCTGTAAGTTAGTAATTCTAGAAAAGCACTAGCGCTTTGAAGAATCCATGATAAAAGCTTATATTTTTCTTGATGCTCCAAACTAGTACTTCACTAATGGCAAGTAATTGGATTTATTTGTTTATGTAGTCCCAAGTGATATTAGAGGATCCTAACTCCCCTACACTTCAATGAAAACCTCTCAACCCGTCTCATTAAAAGATTTTCTATCGCCTAGGTGTCTCATCAAAAGGCCAATTGCATGTCTATCATGCTCCCTAACCCCCCTTAAGGAGGTGGTATTTAATATTAATAGGACACTGTATGTCTTATTTTTGTCCATCAATGTATGGATACACCACTCACAGTCCAAACAAAAGTTGTTAGGCGATAGGGAAATAATGTGCATCTTTACCTATCTAATCAGTCTGTATGCAAAACTTTCCTCCAAAGTAAATAACTACAATACCCCCAAGCAACCAAGGACTTATACAAACCTAACAAAGACCAACTAGTAAAAATACTATGATGTTTCCCTATTAGTAAGGTCCCTTAACCACACTACATGGTAAGCCCATTATTCTATATCTACTCCAACTAATTATCACATTATTCTCCTCCCTAATTTACTAACTTAAACATTAGAGAGTCTTAGCTGAGAGTCATCTCGGCAAGCCTAATAGGGCTCTTATGGTTGTAGGTGTTCGAATAGTACCTCACAGCTAATTAGATTGGCATATAAACTATTTCACTTGTAATACAATCTTGATTGAATGATATTTTTATAAAATTTCCATCTTTATCATATGCTTATTTTACTTCACTGGCATTTAGTTGAAGGCCCTAAATCACACGAGGCTATGGGACTTGGTCATATACAGGGTGATGATCATGAAATAAGTCTCTATGATCATAATTTTAAATATTCTTAGTCATAGAATCATATGAGACGAGTCATCTAAGATTTTGATAGACTTGCACTAATGATATACAAATCTAAGGAGTGGATATTACCCCCGCTAATACCTTTAGTGGGGGTTTTCAAGAAACCACCATTACAACCCCCGCTCATAATTGAGTGAATCAGTGGGGGTCTTTTTTCAAATTACCAAGGGTTTAAAACCCCCGCTATAGTTAAAAAGTATTATCTAATAAAATTTTAGTGGGAGTTTTAAACCCCCACTATTAATAAAATGTATTAATCTTTTGTAATTTTATTAGTGATTTTAAACCCCCATTACTAATAAAATATATTATTTTGTATAATTATAATGGGGGTTTGGAACCCCCGCTACTAATAAATACTTTATTTGTTAAAGTTTTAGTGGGGGTTTTAAACCCCCACTATTATTTTATATAATTAGCAGAATTTTTGAAACCCCCACTTTCAGTAAAATATACTATCTTATATAATTCTTGTTGGGGTTTGAACCCCCAGTAGTATTAAAATTTATTTTTTTTAGAATTTTAGTGGGGATTTCCATATCCCTATATGTCATTCCATTTACATACCAATAGAACTACATTCTCAAAAGTCAACACAATCCATTTGATTTTAAAATCAATTCATATAACTAATTCTCAAAAGCATCAATATTCTCAAAAACATAAAGTTCATGATTCAGAGTACTAAAAGAAATGTATAATGCAGTTTTCACATATAAATTCTTAAAGTTAATTCTAATATATACTAAACTACTTAGTGTTTCTCAATAAACACTATAGATAAGTAACTAGTGGGAAGCTTCATTGTGATCTTGATTGCTAGCACTTAAAGAACTTCCTATTGGAGAAGTAACAGGTTCATGTTGACTGCATGTATCATGTTGTGCTTGTTAGGAGAAAAATGATTATTTCAGAAGATCAATACACCAAATTAAGCTATAATGAATCACTCCAAAATATGAAAAAACTTGTAAACAAATACCTATGGATAAGGTGAATCGAAAATAGAAGCGAGCACATCAGGAATCTATCCTTCTTTAATCAGAATATAGGTATCATGACTCTAGCTAAACCGATCAAATTTTTATTCCTTGTAATTTAAAACAATTATAATTTAAATATTCCCACCATTTACATGCATATACATGTAGTAAATATATTACCTAATTCAATATTCATCAACACTACTAAATAAACACGCATGCAACAATATATATAGCAACAATATATATAGCACAGATAATTAATGGGCAATTGAAATGAATTCACTAGTTAAATCAATTGCAAAAATGACCATACACATAATTGCCTTATCCAATTTAACCCAACACGAGAATCCACAAAGACAGGATTCACTGCATAATTCACATGAAAGGCTGCTCCGAGTTGATAACAAGATAGAGAATTAAAGTTTTTCATAATAAAAAGGGAACATGAGAATAGCTTCTAGCTATCTGAAACCATTGGTCTTATAAATTCTTTGCCAATTGATAGAGTGGACCTCATCTGTATCACCATTCCAATAGCAACTTTATATTTATGAAGCAGACAGGAAATAAATAAGGAAATAAGAACACTTCCAAGCTTGAGGTTCTACATATATATACACTAGTGGAAAGACACTTCAAAAAGAATAATATTAATGATAGAAAAAGTAATAATATCAAAGTTGTCATTAATGACACTTATTAAGTGATATAAATTTTATTTTATTAGTAATAATATATATTAATTTTATCTAACTAAAATAATAATTTAACAATAAGAAGAATTATTATTTTAAATTATCCCTATAAATAAATAAGATGTATGTACAAGGGCAAGCCAAAAATGAAGAAGCATTATATACACTAATAAATAATTAGGTGGAGATATAGGCTGTAAATTAATATATTAATTTTTTCTAGACTTTAACTGCGGTTTTGTTGTTTTTGATGAAACTGTAAGCTCTCTATAACTCCATTAGTATCTATTTTATGAAAAAGAAACTAAGGAAGTTATGTGGGATTATATGGAAAACAACCTAGTACTTTGATTCTATTACAACCTATCCAAGATGTCAAACCTTACTTACCTTACTGTGACAACATTCAAGGAGCAACAGTTCCTAACTTGGTGAAAGTACATTCTGTTTCACAATATTCTACTTAGGAGAAGTTTATTTGCTATGTTCCTCTTGCTATATATACCTACCTTCAAACCCCCTGCTAGTCTTCAACATAGCAAAAGTAGAGGATAGTTTGTAATTCACACAAAAACATCCTTATCCTCTTGAAAAACAATTGGCATACAAAACCTATAGCATGCTATTTCTTTAATACTTAATTACTTACTATTACTTAGTCAAACTTCCATGTGGTATGAATTTAACATAGCTAATGTTCTGCTTCAATCAATTTATTAACTTTTTCTCTTCAGGATTTATTTCTTCCGCAAATAATGAGTACAAGAATTTAAAAGCAATTAGAGTTTGTCACATCATCAGCTCTGCTTTTTAGCTTTAATTTTTCCTTCACTTAGTCGTCCCTCATTTGCACCTACTTTTTTCGTCCCCACCACTACTGACCTCATGTGACCCCTTCTTCCTCTACCCATGCCTATATATACAGATGTATGTATATATATTGCTAGGGGGATTTTCTTTTATTTTTCACTTGGTTGGCTGTACAGATATGAGTGTTCTACAATTAGAAATTATGATTTTTTTTGTTTTTGATTATGTTTAAATATGCATTGTTCTGTTGGATTACACATGATAGTCTTGAAATTAGCACTTTCAGAGTTCAGCAGTGCAATCGTTTTTTATTTGATATTACCATTAAGATAAGATAAATGTAGAATTCTATCTTCTTCATTATACCATAATGACGTGAGATTATCTGCATAATAAAACTCCAAAAACTTAGGCCAAATTAATGTGGGACAGAAATTATATTATACCCATTCACAGAATATTCAAAGTTTTTGGGCCTTTGTGATTGAATTATCAGTTTGAACTTTGAAGAGATTATGGCAAGCGGGAAATAAATTTTGTCCATTTGTTACATTCAAATGAGCATAAAGTGGGTGATCAGAGGTATATCAATTAGATCAGAAGGCTTTACAAGTATAAAACTCCATATGTTTCTAAGAATCCTAAAGCTACATATTTAAACTATAGGGACTTGGATTTTGGAGTGAATAATGAATGCGATACAAGCTATGGACAAGCAAGTTCTTGGGGCATTAGGTATTTCTAGAACAATTTCCAAAGGCTAGTTCATATGAAGACTAAGGTTGATCCAAGAAATTTCTTCAGAAATGAACAAAGTATTCCCATCTTTCTACCTAATACTGGAAGATGGCAGATGAGTTCTACTCTTGGCAATGATCATTGTCAATCCATTGCTATCATTGGGTGATAACAAAATATGGAAACAGTTTAAATTTGATCTATTATCCATTTGATATGATTTTCCACGTGAAATAAATAAAATTTCTAGGATCTCATGTGCTAGCAAAACTCAGCAAACACGGGTTTCATATTTCTTAACAATTCAACATCCCTAATATAGCTCAAGTATCCATGCAAATATTTTCAATTATTTAACTTAAGTATTCTATTCAAACCACAAGAGGAAACACACTGATGTCCCCAAATAAGCACTACCTCTTCCCTGACAGAACTGCAACTCATATGTATACACACACACACACACACAAAACTTCACAGCTATGGATTCACATAAGTTGAAAAACTTCATTTGTTATAGCATCAAACAAAACAAACAACATGACTCATTAATAAAGACATTAAAAAAAGGTCAGAATGCATACACATCAGCTTGCAGATAGACTTTAAAGCCAAGGTTGACCAATGTCCCTAGACTAATCACTGTTTTTCTCCAAAGTTTCAATGTTTCTTCTCAGTTTTCCTTGCATTGAGAGTCTCGGCACACTCAAATTTTTTAGGATGAAGAAAGAATAGTAATAATAGAAATTAAACAAATGAACAAATTTTGATTTCCCAAATTTTTTATCATACCCTGATTCTAAGAGATTGTAGATAGAGATAGAGATGGAGAGAAAGAGAGAGAGAGAGAGGTTTCATACCTGTGATTTTCACGTATCCATCACCAAGTTTCTAAAGAATGAACCCTAATCTTGATTTGGATTGAAGAATGTAATAACAGTGTGACGGTTTCTTTTGTAGAGAGAATGGTTGGAGAGAATGCAAGGATGAAAACCCGCAAGAAGGAAAAAAAAAGTAGGGGAAAAACTGGGTTTAATGAATAATAAAATTTATTTTATTGTAAATTTTTTATTGGGTAGAGGGCGGGGCAGAATAGGCGGGAGTGAGAAGAAAAATTGGAGAAAGATTTATTTTTTTAATCAAAGTAAAATTTTAATTGATAATAAAATTAGCGACAGTTGAAAACCCCTACAATTATAATGTATTATTTTATCAAAAGTATTGTAAATTTTTTAAAATTTAAATCTAATTAGTGAGAGTTTAAACTCCCACTAAATATTTAAAATCTTCATTATCTTTTATTAATTTGTTCCCTACAAAATAACATAATTTGTAGGGGTTTGAATAACCCCCACTAAATAACTCCCACTATATTGATTATTTTTTGTAGTGAGTTAATTAACTTAAAGAGTTAAGTCAAACCAACTAATTAAATTAAACAGTTAATTTAATTAAAACGAAAATTTGACTTTTAGAGGGAAAATCAAATGAAGGAGTTCATTTGAATTTAATTAGAGCTTAATTTCATTACATTTCACAAAATGAAATGAAGATGCAAATTATGCAAATACATGTGAAATTCAATTCACAAGTAATAAGTTGGCAAGTTGGCCAACAAGCATGGGAAGTGTGATGCCAACTTGCATCATACCCTCTTATCTATATTTACCCTTGTGGCTAGCCATATGATGGTCCACACATTACATTCCCATTTTCTTTCCAAAAGTGTGATTTTTTATATGTTGAAGTTTCACACTCTCCAAACTCTCTCCCCTTCTTCAATTCTTTCCAGACACCAACCCCTCACCTTTATCCTCTCATTATCTAGCATATTTTAGATTGATTTAGAGTTGTCCTTGGGTGTGTGGATTAATACATTAGAGGTCCAACACTTGGGGGACTTGTTGCTCCTTGGTGAACCATTGTTGTTTGACTATTTGCATGGTAGATTTGAAGAACTTAGGAAGTTCTGGATTGCACAAAATATTTACAGAATCTACCTTAGTGTGTGGTGGTGGTCTCTGCCAAATTTGAGAATTTTTGAAGCTGTGGAAGGCATTCAGTTGTTGAATGCCTCTAATGTGCGCGAGTTGCTCCATTGAAGTGTTCATTAGAGTCTTCTTCCTCTTGCCTTTGAATATAGCTTTGAAGGTAAATTTTTTGGACTTAAATCCTTATTATAAGCATAATTATATCCTTGGAGTGGAATGATTAAGTTATTATAGCCTTTTTATGGTTTCATATTATGGATCCTTAACCTACTCCTACTTTCAAGTAGTATCAGAGCCTAATTCATGCTTTAATTTGAATTTTGGTGAATTGATTTAGGTGATGAATTGATTCTTATCTCCAAATACTTGATTCAATTGATGAATTTGAGTGTTTGGATGATTTTGAATGTGGCTCCTTTTGTGATGAATTGAGATATGCTAATATGTGATTTAAGTGTTGATTCACGTGTTGGCATGATTTTGATTCATGTTAGTTAATGTTAAAGGTTGATTTAGCATTGCATAATGCTATATATTGATATAACATGTTTAATTTAGTCTTAAGATATTTTGATCATTTTTTGGATCCAATTGGATTAGAGTTAAATGAGGATTTTTGGATGATAATGATTCTTGTTTAAATTTGATTTTTGAAGCATATTTGAGCACTTTAATTTTTAATTTTTAAAGGTGTTTATAATCTATAAATTTTTCAAAAATTGTGTAAAATAATGTTATGGAGGTGTCCATTTGGTTTAGAGTGGCAAAATCACAAAACAATGTTTAAACGGTTGATTAGTGCAAGTTGTGGCAGGGTGGCAGCAGCTAGGCACAACTGTGGGCAAGCCTTTGCATGCCCGCTGCATGCATGGCCTGCCGGTTGGGTAGTAGCCCGTCCAAGGTCACCCTAGAACCCATTTTTGTGCTATTTTGGTGTTTTTCACTTATCAAACTAAATTATTTCATCCTTATTTTGATGCACAAATGTTGTGTAAGTGTACAAAACAATGTTGGACATTTTTGTGTGCTTTTAAAGTCTTCTTTAAGGTAATCTTCAATTAAGTGCAAAAATGAGATGCATAAAGAGTTAAGCTTATTTTTGCTAGTAAATTAATTATTTATGAGATAAGCTTTTAATTTCTTGAATTGAATGTCAATTATTATTTATTGTTCATTTAATTGTTGAATGGGTGATGAATGTATGGGGATGAACATGAGCCTTTAAATTGGTTTTATTTGTTTCAAGTTGTTGAAAAGGGTTGTATTAAATAGCATCTTGCATGCCTCTTGTTTTTCTATCTTGTAAATGTTATTAGAGTAGAACTCTAGCGCCAAGAATTTCTTTTCTCTTCTGAATGTTGCAAGGAGACAAAGAAGGCCAAGGGATTTAAGGAGATATGATGACCCATAAATGTATGGGATGCATTTATGTAATAGCTAGATTTAATCAACATGCTTAAAATCAACTATTTAGTACACCTATGGCTCTAAGTGCATCACTTGGTTAAGGCTTATGGTCATCCCACCCTAGAAGCATGCTAGGTGCATTTATGTATTTATGCTTTTTTTATCCTATGGATGTATGAGATGCATAGCTAGGATATAGAAAACCTAAATAAGATAAGATTAAATTGATGAAATCTTTCAAAGAAAGAAAATTCCTCCATTTAGAGGAGTTTAAGTACCTTCAAAATATTAAGTCAATGTGAATACAAATTAAAAAGAGTTTTAATTAATCCATACTTTCTACCAATAGTAAGTGACATGAGATGCTAGCACATTTGCATGATATCTCATGAGTCATGGGTCATGTTTATGGAGAAAAATTATGCTTACTTACTTCGCATATGATGCACTTTGATTTGAAACTTCCCATGTCATTGTCTCATGAGTCGTGGAGTGACATAGTGCGATTTCTAATTAAAGATTGATGGGTTGGTTCGACTTAAACACCTAGTAGTTTATATATCACACGAGTCATGGGTCTACATGAAGAGTGAAACAAAACATAACGAGAGTTACATAGAGATGCAATTAGCAAAAGTTACTTGCCTTATGATTGTTTGTGGATGTCTCATGAGTTGTGTGTCCACTACAAGTCCTTTAGGTGTTGATTCTCACTAGGAAATGAGAATTGCCAAATTCCTTATGGGGGTAAGGAATTTGATAAAATAGTTGGAGAAAAAAATGCTTGAAAGTCCATGAATATGTTTTCAAATTTCTATATTCAATCACATGATTATATTCCCTTTTTCACCTTTGTAGAGTTTTGAAATCTCAAAATAAATGGCTAAGAATCCACTTAACATAATAACATAAACCAATATGAAAGTAAAAGTAGCACTAGGATCCAATAATTAAAACTTCAAAAGCTAAAATTAACTAGGCTACTCAAGCTACCAAGGATCTAAACATGCTATAGATCTGGATTTGGTAAGAGGATTACCTTGATGAGAAAATTTCCAAGGAGATAATGGTGAATTCTTCACTAATCCAGAATCTGCCAGAAACCGGCACAACAGAGAAACAACAACTTTTTCCTGACTTTGAGATCCCCAAAATTCACTAAATTAAATATAGATCTTATCCACTAAATTATTAAGATTCTATGAAAAATCTGGAGCAAAACTCAATCTGGATCTCCTTAGAAAATTTGTTAAAATTGCTGCTTTGCTAAGTGGATCTCCAAAGGCAAGCAAACCAAATGTTTGGCCTCTATTGTAATGATCCACACACCAATTGAGCTTCCAATTTCTTCTATGATTTATATTGAGAAATATAGGAGAAAGGCTATGGTGGAGGCCAATTTTGAGGTTGATAGAAGAAGAGAGAGCAAAGCTTCAACTCGTGAGGCAATGCTTGGAGAGAGGCCTTTGGAGGAAAATGCAAAGAATCTAATTCTTCAAACTAATTGTGCTAGTGTTGAATCATCTCACCTCTATATATCTATATAGAGGGAGGATGGTGTGATGCCAAGTTGGCATCACACCTTCCTCAAGGTGGGCAGTCATTTGTAAGCTTAGGTAGCAAATTTAAATTCAAATCTCATTTGAATTTCATGTGCATTTCAACTTAATTTGTAATCTAATTTCAAATTAATTAAAATGAAAATTCAAGTGAACTCTTCATTTGAATTTTTCCTCAAAAATATATTCTTCTCATTAATTAAATTAAATACTTTAATTTAATTAATTAACCTTTGACTTAGCACTTAAGTCAATAAGCTTAACTCTTTAAGCTCAATTTTGTTAACTTAACTCTTTAACTTGATCAATTGATTTTAATTTTGCATCAAATAATTAACTCCTCAATTATTTATTTAATCTAGCTCCTTAAATTAATTGATTAATTTAACACTTAAATTAATCAAGCCAAAATTGACCACAAAATTGATCACCTCAAAATTGGTTCACTAGGAATGAATGTTCTCTATCAATTAGGAAGCTAATTAGATTTTGTGTGTGAGCCAATAGGTTTTACCATTCATTGGACATGGGCCCACAACTCCTTGTAACTTTTGAATATCTTATATTCATTTAGTTTAAAATATTTTTAAACTAATTGACTCGATTTAATTAATCTCATTAATTGAAGATTAGTCAATCTCTATGATCGATGTCTAACCTTAAGCCTATGGAGCCCAACTAATTGGTCAAAAAGAATGCTTTTGAAGAACCATTGTAGCTCTACACGTACCATGTAAATATTGTCCTTCCGTCTCCTATCTCCCAAAAAATGCTTAGAGTAAGATATTTGTTGACTCCTTAATAGCCTCAATGTTATGCTTCTATTCTCAATGATCGATTCCCATGTGTGGCCACATCTTTGGAAAACTCCTTTTCCAAATTTTCATACCACCTTGTGCAAGGATTTCTTGTAATCGATCATTATAGAATACATAAAAGATGTACTCATCATTCACAAAGATAAGGAGTCGAATTCCATCTTGGATCTCACAAACCTCCACGACAAATAGCTTATATCCAATTTCAACCTAAAGGCTTGCTAGGTGACCAAGGATGAGTCAAAGCATAAGGATCGGACATATAGTTACCTGGATCCTTAAGTCAGAGGACTAATAATATGCATTAGTGTAAACTGGAGAACTTGCCACTTCGACTATCTAGTGGATTCTCCAGTGGGTCTTTAGTATCTTGTTCTCTAACAAGCACCCATTAACATGCACCAGTATCTCATATAGAATTGCCCATGGAATTGGATAACATCCAACCTTTGGATTAATGCATTGTTAATGCAAGTCTATCCGAATCTTAGATTGTCTGTCTCATAAAATCCTATGACTTGGAAGATTTAAGATCATGATCGTGTAAGACTTATTCCATGATTACCACTCAGAGAACTAACCAAGTCCCATAGTCTACTATTATCTAAGGGCTTCATCCAAATGCTTTTGAAGAAATAATGAGCATGTGATGAAAATGGCCTTATTGAGAATATTATTCAATCAAAATTATTTTACAAGGAAATAGTTTTACAAGGCCAATCCAATTGGCTTGCCAGGTACTATTCCAACATAATATACTAATCGGGCCAAACTACCACAGTTCACTTAACCTTAAAAATGTTATAGATTTTGAGTAATGGATAAATGTCCTATATCAAGGTGGTCCTAAACCCACATGGATTAATGTGGGTCAAGAAACATGTGAAATATTCACAAAAGGGGTTGAGGATCACCTCTTAGCACATAGTCTCATAATGGTATCTATTAATTTCAAAAGTCTCACGAACATATGAAATACACCTTGGTCTATTGCTTACAAGAGTTGTAATACAAATAAGGTATAAGAGATTTATGTGTCTAAGGAAATTTTTCAAGCTAAGATGACTGAGAAATTATGTGTCCTCGACTGCAGTCTAAAGATAATTAGGTTTGTTTAAAAGCTCTTCAACTTGGACATAGTGATGGGTAATAATCTTCTTAAGGATTTGATCCTCACATCCTTGGTGAATTTGTTTGACCAAAGTATTGGTCTAGGCGAAGACAACCATGACAAAGGCATACTTGTAATGATTGTTTTCTCTTCCCACTCTAAAGGCCCCAAAGGCAAGTAGAAATGGTGCAAGAAGAAGAAACAAACATTTAAGGTGTTTGGTGGAATCAAGAAGATTAATGAGAATAAAGTTGATGCTACTTGTTTCTACTTTGGCAAGAAAGGCCATTGGAAGTAAAATTGCGAGGAATACCTTACAACCCTTGAAAAGGTGTGTACTTTTTGAAGTGCATCTAAGGATAAATTCTTTATCATGGATATATGATATCGCATGTAGTTTTTATTTTTGTAATTTATTTCAAAGTATAGAAAGAAGAATAAATCTTAAGTGATGAGGATGTGATCCACCACCTTAGGAAAGGAGCAGGAGTTATAGCAAAACCTAAAAACATAAAATAAGTTAGACTTAGGGAGTTCTTTACTTGTATTAGATCCTTGTTATTATGAACCAAATTTTGTTAAGAACATTATATCAATTCCCATTTTTGATAATGAAATATTTGATTTTTCAAAATCAAATGGGAAATTGAAGGTTATAAAAAATGGTTCTTTAGTTGCCATTGGTACACATAACAATGGATTATACATTTTGGATTCTCAACCATTACCAGTACACATTCTACAAAGTAAAAGAAAATTAGATAATCAAGAAGATGCCATATTGTGGCAAGCTAGACTTGGACATATTTTCTAGAATAAGATGGAAAAGTTTGAAGCCCCCAAAGCACTAAATGTTAGCGGCATAGAGGATTTTCAAACTTGTGAATCTTGTTTGAAAGAAAAAATGACCAAGGCTTCATTTGTAGGACAAACATACTAAACTACAAGTCCTTTGGATTTGATCCATAGGATGTTTGTGGACTACTAAAAGTTAGTGTAAGAGGTTATTATTCATACTTCATTACCTTTATCAATGATCATACTCGATTCATACATGTGTATCTAATAAAGTACAAGTCCGAAGCTTTTGAAAAATTCAAAGAATATAGGACCAAGTAGAAAAACAACCAGGATTAAGTATAAATCTCTTCAAATGAATCAAGGAAAGGAGTACTTAAGTACTAAATTCTAAATTATCTAAAGGAGAATAGGATTCTCTCACAATGGACTCCACTCAGCACACCCCAACACAATAGAGTGGTTGAGATAAGAAACCATACCTTGTTGGATATGGTATGCTCAATGATAAGCTTCACTAATGTGCCTATATTCTTTTGAGGAAATGCCTTAGAAACAACAGCTAGGCCACTTAATGTAGTATCCTCAAAGTTAGTGCCAAAGGCACCACATGAGATGCGAAATGGCAAAGCACATTCTTGTTCTTTTGTAAGAGTTTGGGGGTCTCCTGTATACGTCAAGAAGTTAGTAAAAGACAAGTTGGATGCCAGCTCCATCTTGTGCAAGTTTGTGGGATTCCAAAGAGAGTTTTTAGGTTATTATTTCTATGAATTTTGAAAAAGAGGTGTTTGTTTAAAAGAATGATATCATTTTAGAAAAGAAATTTCTATTAGATAGAAAAGGCATAGTTTTTGAACTTGATGAAGTTCAAGATGTTCACAAAATCCCACAAGTAGTAAAAATAATAGAACATCAAGAGCTTAGCACACAACCTCCAAAAAGGTTTGACTGAATCAAGAAGCAAGTAGAAATGTTTGAATTCCTTCATGAAATAGGCCAAGAAGATAGTGATATGAAAACTAATGAGAAATCTATGTTGGATATTGATTTGAGACATTAGCTTGGGACCATTAAATCCAAATTGAAGGACTTAAGAAGTTCTGAATTGCACAAAATTTTTACAGCATCTATCTTGGTGTGTGTGCTCTCTACCAAGTTTGAGGATTTTTGGAGTTGTAGAAGGTGTTCAATTTTTAAGTGCTTCTACTGTGCACAAGTTGCCCCATTGAAGTGTTCATTGGAGTCTTCTTCCTCTTGCCTTTGGATTTAAGCTTTGACAGTAAATTTTCCAAACTTAAATCCTTATTATAAGCATGATTAGATCCTTGGAGTGGAGTGGTGAAGTTATATTTAGCCTTTTTATGGTTATATACTATAGATCCTACTCCTACTCTTAGGACCCTTACATCCACTGAAAAACTGAGTTTGACCTCACTTGAAGCTTGATACACATTCCACAACCTATCGTATGTATATCTTCCAAATTTTCTTGTATCATTTTGGTGCTATCCGCACAAACAAGACTTGTGGCTAAAAAATGGTTAACACCAAACATAAAATATCATATCAATAAACCAAAATTCAGCACCCAACCCTCCTGCCCAAGGAAATAATTTTCTTTCTAGCAATGCCAATCCCAATGGCCCAGGAATCCCATGCCTTAATATTTGCTCAATAGATGTTATGGCTCTGCCTTGGGAACAACTATGCTAGTTGATAGGACTAGAAGTTACAATAGTTGTTACAAAGTAACTAGAACTTTTGTAGCATTAAAGGAACATTCCAGCATTAAATATGGCTCCTTCCCTCTAGATAAACAAGCAAACATCATCAGATGATCCTGATGACAGCCGTTGGGACAAGATGGAATCGCACAACCTCAAGGATAAGAAGAAGCATTAGATTCCATTTGGGAGATTTCTTAGCCAAATTACCTTTTATGGTAAGACTGTGATTGAGACATATATAGTCAAAACCTCCATCAATTATAGCTTTAAAACTAGCATAAGGTCTTGAGTCAGGGCCATCAATTAAACAAAAAACTCGAGGACCTTTCAAGAAAGCACTCAAAGAATTTATCTCTAGGAGCTAAGCCATGGAAGAGAAAGAAAGACAGCAAATCCCTATTCGTCCAAGATATTGTGGATGAAAAGGTCCATCCTATAACACCCCAAAAATATCTCAACATGAAATTTTGAATTAAACCATGAAGAATGATAATATTTAATAAAAAGAAATTAAAATGTGACATTTGGAAAAAAATTGGGGGTTGCTGTTTAATATGAGGAAATGAGGATGATAGTCAAATAACTCAACATATGTGAATTATTCTAAGATTTTAGTTTAAGATTCATAAAATTATAAAAAAGAAATAGGTATCAATTTATTGAGCAGGGTTTAGAAAATTAAGTTAATATTATCTTAAATGCTTCTTAAACCATATTTGGGATAACTAGGTACTAAGAGGGCGAGCTAACGAGCTATTAGGAAAAGCTCCATCACTTGATGCCATTAAGTGAGTTTATATTAATTATCTTTGCTGGGGAAAAACATATATATTTGTTAATATATCCTTATTGTTTATTACTTGAATTTATTTATGTTGAAGTTTAATAATTGTTGATTGTTCACTCCGTGCTATTCTTTGGCTTTTGTGTTGTATCTGAACTATTCTTCATGCCTGTAATTCTAGAGCCATCAATGTTTAAAATCCAAGTTTACTTTGATACGAATTCTTATCTTATGTACATATGTTAGAAAATATATCATTAAAGTTTGATTCTCACTTTGTTGAAGAGTGATGTTCACCTATGCTATTTTGATCTTCGATTCTTCTATTAATCTTTATAGTCTATTTTTACTACCCTTTTTCCTTACCATATGATTCTTGAGCCATTCTTATCCAAACTCCCTTATCCATCTTCAGTTGTTGAATTCCTAACTCGAACGATTGAATTGATTCATGTTTACACAAGTTTTTAGAAAGTGAATTATTTGTGAAATTCACCACACATTACCATTGACACTAATCATGGTTCTTGTTTGATTATAATTTATGTTTTTTTACTTGAAATTTGGCGATTGTGTGTAAAAAATGAAAAATGAATTTGAAAATATATTTTTCTAGCATGGCCATGTTTATCTTGGAACAAACCTAATGTTACTTAACTAATTACTTGTTTATCCTAGCGAATTGACGTGTTAATTGAAATACTATTGGACATGTTACATTAGTCAGTACTTGATACCCTTGGGGGTGGGCTTTAGGATTGGCTTCGAAAGATGATCGGGCAGAATAGATTGATGGTGGCTGGGTTTTCAACTAATACCCTCTCTCTATATATAATCCTATCTCATAGCCAACTAAAGAGTAGGATAAGATATATGCCTAGCCATGCCTTGTGCATGTTTATATGTTTGAGCTGATCACTCAAAACTTGGAGGGATAAGGATTTTTGCGCTTTTGTAATTTGAGTGACTAGGTTGGAGAATGACTAATAGCTTAATTGGAAAAGTGTTTATTAATTCATTACCACTTGACTTTCCCAGATAATTTTATTTCTTCACATTATTATACCTAGTATATCTACAATAGTCTCGATGTTTTCTTTATTGATTCCACGTTTATGTGTTGTCACCTTGTTTGTACGTATTGCTCCTTATTAATTATTCAGTCATTTAGGCTAATAGTTCTTGTATTGTTTTCTTTTATTCTTTATCCTAAATAGGAGCAAATGACAAAAATAGACTAAATCATGTAGTATATGAGGTAATAAACCCAATGGATATATCCAAATAAAGGTTGTAATTCTTGAACTATTGATATAAGTATGACAAATGGATTAGAAATACAACTGTTGATAGAGGTTCTTTGTGGTAGTCAAATATTTTATGTTTTGAAATATTCATTATCTCTTATCCTGAAAGCTTGTGGTATAGAATAAGTAGTACCTAAATTGAGTAGACACATCCTAAATGGGGTGTTACACATCTAGATAGCAAGATCCCAATGGGACTACTAAGATACGATGGGTTAATAGACTTGCATGAGCATCTATTGCAATTTGAACACATTATGTAGTTATACTTCTATAGCGACAACATACATGCAAAACTTTTCGTCACTACTTTTCAATGGGTAGCTCTTGACTAGTTTGTCAAACTACAACTTTGGTCAATCTACTATTATGACAAACTCTACAACAAGTTCCTCTATCAATTTTCTAGGAAGTGCAAATCAAAGTTGTTGCACACTCTGTTGAAATAGTGCCCTGCAAGCCAATTAGATTAGCATGTAAACTATTTTACTTGTGATACAATCTTGATTGGATGATATTCATTAAATGGTCATTTCATCTTATGCTTATATTTACTTTAATGGCATTTGGTTGAAGGCCTTAGATCACACAAGACTATGGGACTTGATCACGCATTGGGTAGTAATCATGAAATAAGTCTTACATGATCGTGATCTTAAATCTTTCAAGTTATAAGATCTTACGAGATGAAATATCTAAGATCTGGATTGACTTACACTAACAATACATAAATTTAAGAGTTGGATATTCCCCATTTCATGAGCAATGCCATATCAGATACATGTGCATGGTAGTAGATGTTTATTAGAGAACAAGGCACTAAATGCCTGCCTAAAGAACCCACTAGATAGCCAAAGTAGCAAGTTGGTAGTGGCAAGTTCTTTAACTTACGTTGGTGCATATAATTAGTCTTTTAAATTGAGGATCCATGGTAACCTTATGTTTGTGTCCTCATGATTTGACTCTTCCTTGGACACATAGCGAGTTGTTCGGGTGGAGATTGGGCATGAGCTACTTAGACATAAAGGTTTGTGAGATCTAAGATGGGATCTGACTCCTCATTGTTTTGAATAGTGAGTACATCTCCTATGTATTCTATAATAATTGATTCTAAGAAATTCTTACGTAAGGTAGTATGACAATTTAGAAAAGGAGTTTTCCAAAGATGATGTCATAAAGGGAAATCAAACATTGGGAATAGAAACATATAATTAAAGTTATTAAGAAGAAGACAAATATCTTGCCTTAAGCCTCTTTTAGAAGATAAGTGACGGAAAAACCATACTTGCATGGCACGCATAGAGCTAGAATGGTTCTCCAAAGCATTCATTTTGGCCAATTAGTTATGCTCCATGGGCTTAAGGCTGGACATCGATCATGGGGATTAGGTACTTTTTAATTAATGGAGATTAATTAGATTGAGTCATTAGTTTAAAAAAGTCTAAACTAATGTAAATATGTGATATTCTACATGTCACGAAGAGTTGTGAGCCCATATTCAATGAATGATAGAACCTAATGCGTCACACACAAAAATCAATTGGAAATCTTATTTGATGAAGGGGAATTTTCTAAGAGTTAGAAAGATTCCTTGATGATCGATTTTGGGAAGTACACAATTGATGGAATTTGTAGTCGTTTTGGCTTGATCAATTTAATTATTAAATTGATTTAATTAATTTAAGAAATAAATCAAGACTAATTAATTGAGAAGTTAATTATTTGGTGCCACATGACTATCAATTGATCAAATTAACTTACAAAGTTAACTATTACTAGCTTAAAAAGTTAAGCTAATTAACTTAAGAGTTAAGTAAGGTCAATTAATTAATTTCAAAAATTTCATTTAATTAAAATGATGAATTTATTTTTGGAGGGAAAATTCATTTGAAGTGTTCATTTGGTATGGCATTAGAATTTATTTGGATGACATTTCACAAGATAAATTGAAGATTCCAAATTAAATTCAAATGCACACAAAATGCACATGCCACTTGCATGCAAGTTGGCGCCACCTTGAGGAAGGTTTGATGCCACCTTGGTATCACACCATTGTCCCTCTATATATAGATATAGAAGGGGATGGCCAACACACATGAAAGCAAGCATTTAGATCTAATTGTTAAATTCTCTCATTTTTCTTCCAATTTTCAAAGTGTTACCTCATATGTTGAAGCTTCATTTTTCTTCATCTCCTACCTCCATTCAAGCATTTATCCTTCTTGTTCTCTAACTAACATTAACGAGAATTGGATTGTGTATTGATATGTAGATCTTATCATTAGAGGCAATACAATTGGATTGCTAGCCTTTTAGAGATCCTCTATTCAGGCAGTCAATTGGATGCATTCCTGGAGAGCCTTCTCACTTTTTGTTCTAGTTGAATTTTCTATTTTAGACCCATCAAGGTGTTGGTGAGTTCCAGTTAAATATTTAGCCAAAGAAAAAATCATTTGGTTGGGCAAAAGGTGCTAGAAAACTGCTGTGCTATTGGGAGGTAGATTTAAGGAGTTGAAGTCTTCTTCCTAGTTTCCTTGGATTATGAGCAATTCAAGGTAATTCTCATACCAAATCTAAATCTATGGCATGTTTAGATCCTTGGCTTCATATGTATCCTAGTTATTTTAGCATTTTTATGCTTTGATAATTCAATCCTTGTGCTATATGTGACTTCACACTCATCTACACTTAGCTAAACAAAAGGAAGAGGGCTTATTTCATGACTTTTTCACTTGTTTCAATAACAAAGCTTTGAAATTGGTAACCTATTGATAGATTTTTTGATTGATGTTTTGTTCTCAAGTTTGTGACACAAGGACTGCATCAA
The DNA here is from genome assembly GCA_014898725.1 of Jacaranda copaia. NCBI lineage: Eukaryota > Viridiplantae > Streptophyta > Magnoliopsida > Lamiales > Bignoniaceae > Jacaranda > Jacaranda copaia. The sequence goes on from JACGDI010005209.1 coordinate 103,273, forward strand.
TGATTTAGGCAGCCATCCCAAATTATGAAATGCCTATTCAACCTGGTAGATAAATACAAAGCACAAGAAGAAATAAACAAAATAAAGTTTTGGGGATCGATCTCCAATAAGAAATCAAAAGCAAAAAATGACAAGGATAACATGGGATAGAAAAATAGGACCTAGTCACCAATAAAGAGAGATTCCACTACTATAGCCCACTTAATGCCACCAGAAATGAGGTGTTAATCACAGTAGAGAGGCATGACATCTAGAAAAAGCTAAGAAAAATGTTGGAATGGCCAAACATGAAGAACTCAAAGAAATACTATTATTTCCACTATCAGAATGGCCATGGCACAAAGGACTACTTTCAATTGTACAATGAGATCGAGCATCCCATCCAATAAGGTCATCTAAAGAAATGCATAGTGAGATATACTGTAAATTGAGGAAAATCAACCCCATCACATGCATAAGTCATGCAGTCCTTGATTGGAAGAATGGGAACACTCTAGTGATATGAGGTGCTTCGACACTATCATTAGGGGACCAGTAGGGGGATACTTGATCCTCTAAGAAAAAATAATTTAGAAGTAGCTAATCAATAGAGACAATGGTCACCAAACCATTTTATCCATCAATTCATAGCTTGTCATGCTCACGAACAACGATCTCAGGCATATGTTGAAGCATTGCTTTGAGCTTCAACTTGACTGCCTCATAATAGTCATTTTCGAGATTATGGATTACAAGGTTAGAAAGATCTTGGTCAAGAACGAAAGCTTAATGAACATACTTTTTCTCTTCAGCTAAATAGAATGGACATCGTACCCTTGTTGATAAGCACATCAATGCTCCTCTCGTTGGATTTGGGGGTCTTAATCATACTACTTAGATCAATCTAGCTAACCACATTGTTGGGAACATCATTAAATAGCAAAACACTAATGTTGCAATACCTAGTTGTTGATGCCCCATTACATACAATGTGATTCTGGAATGACCTGCACATAGCGACTTCCATGCAATTGTATCAACCTCATATCAAAAAGTCAAATTTTTTATGCTAGAAGGCACAAGATAGTTGATTTACAATGTAAAAGAGGCTTAGAAATGCTATGCCATATCAATTGATTCAAAGCACCTCAAAAATAATACCCCCACGCCAACCCAACAACAATGAATTGCTAATCAAAATGGGATCATGAAGAAAAAGGATAATGCACATGACAGAAGCAAACGAACCAAGAGACGGAACAAATTGATAAAGTCAAATGCTGATCAAACTCAATTCGTCAGTTAAGAGAAAAGTGGATTTTCTTACATCTTTTTAAGCTTTTTATCAAATCATCCTTGCTAGGTTTTTTAAATGTTTACCTACCTATGGTGTTGATTCTGCATCACTTAAATTATGTTTCTAATGAAATTTTCATATGACCAGACATCATTGCACATTTGCCATTATTGCCTGCATAATATTTTTCACCATTGATGGACTATATTTTACCAGTTAGCAAACAAGATGGAAGATATGAACATTACCAACTTAATAGTGTTCACAAAGAAACATAAACAGCAACAGTGCAGAATGCTAACAAGACTATAGAGATCACCCCAAAAGAAATATTCTCACTAATCGACATGAACTCCAAGATGAGAACGACAATAAAAGAAAAATAAATGGAAAACCCCCCGCATGCTTGGACTCTTTGTTGAGAAACGATAGTGACTAAATATAAAAGTAGCACAAAAGTACTAGCCAACTACTTAAAACATATCTAACATGCCTAGCCTCTCTAGTGAGAAGAGGCATCAAATAGATATATAAGCAAAATAAAGATACTATTCACCAAACCCCTCAATAAGAAAGGAAAAATATGCAAAATCATATTCCTTATTGAGCTTAGCCCTCAGACTACAGATCTCATCGAGGAATAAAGGAAGAAGGAGGAATACAAATAGAAGTGCAACCATAAGCTACAAAAGCGCGGCCATAAGTAGTAAACATGCATAAAAACAAATTGGCAACAAGAAGATCCTTTTAGCATTAAGGCCATCTAAACCTATCCAATTACATCACAAAAAAAAAAATTCATGAAAATCACAAAAAGTTGAAGGCCTTCAAAAACTATTACCAGTACAAGAGTTTGTAGCAAGCTTGACCCCAAAGGTACATAGACCACTATTTTTCTTCATTGCACAGGCAGTGTCTTTGGCCACTTGAGCAGCAATGAGCTCATCTATGAGATCTAGGACAAACCAAACACCTTTGAAATATCCACTTCATCAACTTTAGAACCAAGAGAGAAAGGGCAAAATTATCACCAAGTAAGGGGTCCAACTTTACTCTTCAAAATCAACTACCAACGCATAATGCTACGCCTTTTCAAATCCTCACTGCTCAACTTCAAGCACCTCAAAGGCCAAGGACCTTATGAAATTAGTAATGGTACACTTCTTTTAGCCTGTAGTTATGAATCAAAGGTCCATTGTATCTTTTCACTAGCCAACTCCTCGCCCCATTTAAACCTTGCTTCTTAGTGGCCCTCAATTCTTCCTAAAGCTAAGAGATCCTTTGGGTTATTTCCCCTACTTGGGTGATAGTTGGGTCTTTGTCTCTAAGACTATTTGATAAAGCTTAAAGGTTAGTCTAATACAAAGAGTGGTTGCTAGTTCCTTCACTCTAGTGTGGAAAGACTCCATCTCCATCTCCTTCTCTTAGAGATCACTTACCAACTCATTTTTGAGCTCTTTTGTCTACTTGATCTACTTTTTTTTATTAGTTGTTGCCATGGAATGATGATAGCAGAGGGCGCATGCAATTTGAGTAGTCTGTAAACACTAAAAAAGGATAAGCCGCTAACAAAGCAATTAATATGCAACATAGTAAAAGAAGAAAGCCACTAACAAAGTTGTAGTGGTAGGAAAATAGTTAGGTGGATTGAGGATCAAAAAGAGTTATGATACAATCTATATCTTTAGGCAGTAACTGAGCATTGAGAAACTCCCAACAAACTTGGTCCTCATAACTACCCTCAAGCATATTGTATTTTTAAACACAACTAGAAAATATAGCTCCAAAAATAAGCATATATCTGGATGGAAACCTTGCAACAGGACCTTCATACGAGCTAATAACTTGGTGAAAGGATAATCAATGTCGAGGGTATCACTTTCAAGTTGAGTTCTTTGGGGGTTAAGGGGTCAGAGACTCAACAACCATAAAACTTTCTCTCTTTGTCTCTATGTGTAGTAAAAGGTCTCCCTCGGGATGCTTACAGAACATGCATGGGAATACTGACCAAAGTGCTAGTCATCAAGGTAGCAATAGCAGAAGCTAAAGAACCCTCCCCTAGGGTGGCATCCTATTAACTAAGCAAAAAAGCAACTTCACCAAACTCTTATCATGGCTCAACATTTTAGAACTATGATTTAAAAGAAGAAAAAGGTGAAGTTAATGAATCTAGCGATTATCACACATTGATAGGTTACATAGTGGCAAAGTGCTATAAAATAGTATGATATTGGCACTACCTAGCTATACCTCTCGCCCAACATGAAGCGTGGTGGGGGATAACTCCACCTCAATGAGTACCCTCTCTTTTATGAAACAGCCAGCCTTAAGCTCTTGTTTGATAAGGTCCTCAACAAAATTGGCTACCTAAGTAGGCTATACCCTAGCAGCCAATGTCATCTTATTTAACCTCCATTAGCTCTAGAAGATAAAGATAGTCCTCATGAGTGATCAAGCATACATAAACTGCCATTTCTGGTCTTTCCTAAAGATGGAAGCTAAAAGCTCTACAATCTTACCTTCTGTTTGAGTCGTGAGATGAGAAAAATTGATACTTGATGAATAGCCAAACTTTCTGAAGGTTGGACAATAGAACAAATGGTAGAAATTTAAAAAAAAAGGAGGATGATTGAAGGTTCGGATGATCACCATAAATGAATAGATTAGAGAACATGGATTTGTAGCAACCGTGTAGGGCAGACATCAATCCTTCTCAATATCACTTTCATCACTAGAATAATTGAGAATGGAAGCCTATAGAGCAACATCAGTAGATAAATCAACATACATCTTAGTGGAGGCCTATCTATATAGTCATTAGGGCCTAAAATAACTATCTTATATCCATCTAGAATATGGAATACTTCCATTTTGCAATCTCATCCTTCACCACATCATTTCAAACCTTAGTAAAATGGTCCAATCAATGTGTAAAGGTAGCCCCTAGAGCTGGAAGGCTTGGGCTCCCTCGTCTATGAAACCTCATAGGCCTTTGCATGCTTAGCAGCACCTCCTTACCATAAAGAATGGCTTCAGTCCCCTTATAGGAACTTAAGTCTATACTCATCTCAAAATGAGAAGAACCCAAATCAATCCCCAAGAAAAGTAGCCAAAAATAATGAGAATGGGAAATAATTAAAGAAAATAGAGAAATAGATCGAGAGACTCATCCTCACTAAAGCAATATTCGTGACTTGAGTTTTTAAATGCTAACTAAAGGCATTTCAGCTCTAATGATGTTCTAAACTTGAACAACTGATGAAGCAAGTAGGTATTGATATAGATGGAATGATATTTAAGTTTCACTTTACAGAGGGAAGCTTGACATTTGACCTTCTGGGAAAAAGTTTCAATTGCATAGCACATGTACCCAAGTTTGATAGACACACATTTGAACCCCGCACCAATAAATATGAAATGACTTTAATTAGCTAGATTAATCATGACACCCTTTTTCCCAAGAAAGTTAGAAATGCTTATACAAAAATTAAAACACCCTATTCAAGGTATGGAGGTCATGTATAGCAACCCCTTGACTTCATGAATAAATAATGTTGCCAACCCTGACCCAAAGGCCAGGCCTTTAGTCTTTAATGCAAGGGAAGATGTCCTACACGCAAGCATTAGTGAAGGTCAAAGCCGAGGCTGAACCAAAAAGTGGTCAGAGAAAAGATAATCTCCAATTTGGTAGTTCATGGAATACCCACCCTTACCAAACTTTAGAGCTTGGGGCCAATAATATTGGAGAATCCATACCTCCTTCATACTTTGACCAAAACCTCTCATCTCGTCTTGTTGAAGGAACTATTATTGCCTAAGTGCCATATCTAAAAGTTGATCGCATAGATATCAACCCCCCAACCTATCTTAAGGTAGTGGTATTTAATATTAGCATGACACCAAGTGCTATATTTTTATCCCATTAATGTATGGTGCGCCACTCACAGTCTGGTAGAGAGTTGTCAAGAAATAGGGAGCTAGTGCATACATTTACATATCTAATTAGTCTGCATGCAAATCTTTTCTCTAAAATAAATGACTACAATATCTTCAAGCAGACAAAGACTTGCAAAAACCTATCAAGGACAAACCAGTAAAAATATTATGTTGTTTTCTATAAATACAATCCCTTAACTTCACTATAAGGTAAGCCCACCATTTTACATTCTAGCCAGCCTAATTATTAGTTTTTTTCCTCTCAGGTTTATTGATTTAAGCATTGAAGAGTATTAGTTGAGGGCCATCTCAGCAAACTAACAGGGCTTATGTGGTTATAGGTTTGACCCCTATCCTTACCAAAAACCTGAGTTCGACCTTATTTGAAGCTTGATACACATTCCAAAACCTATCATAAGCATATCTTCGAAATTTCCCCACATCACCAAGTTTTGTGCTTAGCCTAAGAATGGAAAGATTCTCGAAACGTAGGTGAGCTATGATGCTTTTAGCAAGGTTCTATTGATATGGTCTAGAAATTATGGTAAGAAATTTCTTTTTGGCTTGTTTTTTTGCAAGGATAGAAAGCAAAAAGGGGCTTGGCTTTATTTTACAAAAAAAAGCTCCTTACTACTTATTCAAGAGTCACAAAAAGTAGCTCTTGTCTTTTCTTTCCAAGAAATCCCTCAAGTTGAAATAGATACGTTAGTTAAATTAAAAAAGGCAATATGGGTATTCCTTATCATTTCAGCGCTGTTAGAAATTACTTTCATAAGAATTTCCTTATTTCATCTAGTAGCCAATTCTTTTCTTCTTACTTGATTGAACCCGTGGGAGCTTAATTCTTCTATGCTATCAATGACATTCTCTTTCCATCAATATAAGTTTATTCAAATCAAAGATTTGAAAGGAATTGAATTAAAAGAAAAAGACAAGGAAAAAGATTATCCTTGTGAGGGAGTCAACGTAAATATTTACAAAGTGAATTAAGGAAGCTTTATCCGAGGATACTAATTCCACTATATGTAACTAAAGTTTGTGCAAGTGAAGTAGACCTTTTGTAATAGTTAAGAAGTGGACAAAATAAAACTACCATTAGCAATAGTGAGCAACTTCTAATTCCCTCACTGGATAAAAAATAGGAATTAAGCCACTTTTGACAAAGAGTGTATTTAATAGATGCGAAAAAGGATCACCAACTTGGGAATTAAGATGTTGAGATTAGAAATGAAGTGAAAGCTGTTGTTGGCCTTATAGGATGAGTAGATGGTGTTGTAGCCTTTTTCAAGACCATTTAGGATCACAAATGTATGGGTATACCTGTCAAATTCTTTCTCTATGAGCCTATAAGCAAGACTTTGGTTTAGTTTCCACCTAAAGCGAAGGGACTTCTTTCCCTAAGATTAAGTAAACAAACCAAAAATCACTTGACCATTGTATTTCAAACATTCAGAGTGAAAAGAATTTAATTAAGTTGCTTTTTGCCTTTAAACACCGAGTAAGTTGTCTCTTTCCTTTTTGGGGTTAGGAAGTGTGAGCTCTTTTTGCTCAGTAAACTCAGTATGGGTATCAATAACACTATAACAATTTGGCAAATAAAACTATGTTTTAATGAACTATCCAATGGCAACATCTTGTATGGGAATCTTGTTTGTGTCAAGTTATGATGCTTATGAAAAAAAAAGCTTTGATATAAGTGACCTCATCTACTAAAGAAGATGAGGCTGTTTTCTCTTATTCCCTAGGACTACCTACTCAAGATTCAAGTTTTCTCCCATTGAAGAAATCAAACTGCTACTCCCAACCTAGACTCCTACTTTAACCTGAGCCATTTGAAATCTTATCCCTACCATTCCAAATTCAAACTATAAATCAAATCAACTTAAAAAAAGCACCATTAGTTGTAGATGAATCTAAAAAGAAAAGTTAGAGTGGCAGTTCCTACTCCTTGGAAAATCCCAAATAAATAACTACTAGAACTAGGTTTTTGAGCATAAAGATTCCACTCACCTATAAAAAGTGGACCTAGTATTTGGGCATGCATTAATATATCTAAGAAATTGTTCCATCGAACATATTGCCCTTTGGATTTAGGAATCCCGACATGAACTAATTCCTATCCTAGCTAAGGAGCTTAGGCCTACAAAGTCGTAACAAATGATGATTTAAACAAGATTTGATATTTTTGAACCATGAAAAGCTCAATTTTCATTTTGGTTGGCAAACCTGCTATGTTGGATATGGCATAAAGAAATAATAGAAAAAGAGCTCCAGTACAAAGATTTTCATTAGTATTGATTGTATACTACCACTAACAAACACCAAAATAAGAAATATTCACCAAGCTAAGAGCATCCTTTGGAGTACAAGCTTCCATAGTTGATTGACCAAAAATAGGATCCAAAATTACATAAGCAATAGATCTTACATGTAAAGGACCCTGTATCCATGATTCAAAATTTCCTTACCAAGCCACATGCACAAGATTTTTGAAAGTCAATAGAAAAATCATTGCCAACTAGCTGAAAAAATTTTCTAATAAAAATGTTCCTTAATGATGTCACCATGACTTTCAAAGTCATGTATTTTAGCAATATCAAATATGACAAGTAATGGGATCCCAAGCTAAGCCTTGGCTAAACCTTGGAAGTCTTAATGTCATAATTCCTATCAAATCCTCTTAGTCATTATCCTACTACAATTATTCTTGCTCAAAAAAACTCATTATAGAAATTCCACCTAGGGTTTATAGTTTCTATAACTAATAATAAGTATAGTAAAGTTGGTGTAGATTAATAGAATCTCTCATTAAGTGATTGGAGGTAATTTTAGCTACTATTTTGCCATTATTTTTGCCACATTTTGGAGTAGTTTCTGGTTGATTTTTCTGCTGTAACTCCAATTTTGGAGTGGCCAAAAGTTGATCAAAGTTGGAAGAGTGTTAGTGCACAATTGAGGAGTTAATTGGTGTCACTATCTCATTGATTTGGAAGAACACTTAAGGTAAATGTTTCTATCTTTAAATCCATTATTTTAGCATAAAATGATCCTTGGTTAGCTAGTGAATTGTAGAAAAGTTTTTTAAATTTTTTATACATAGATTTTTTGTTCACCATCTTTTCAAAATGCACACTAATTGTGTTTAAAAATTTAATTAGCCTAAACACAACCCCACATAGTTTGATTGTAAAGAGATATTTTCTTGCAATATAGGCCCTAGTTCGACTGCATGTGAGAACAATATTGCTTAATTTCTTTTCTTGTATGAGATGGCGGTACACAAACAAATGTTAGAAAATGATTGGATGCTTGGATGATGTGGCATATAACATGGTGATGACATGGTTGGTGATGTGTCTACTTATGTGGCATATGATGTGGCAATTTTGCCAATAGGTCGCTTGTCATGCCATCTCAGTTGTACGCATAACTTGCCATATGGGTTCCTCTTTTGATATGGCATTATGTGGTTGCTAACCATTTGTCCACATTGTATGATGTGGCACCACTAGATTTCATATTCTCCATTCACAGCTTGAGGCATGTGAATTACACTTATTGCCTTCCACACTATTCTAGCTATTCGATAGTTTTCACCCTTCTAAAATCAATGGTGCAGTTAAATTTGAATTTTGAGATTTCTACAATGGGGTTTGAGAAAACAACACATCTAATCGAAAGAGGGGAATTTTTAAGGCTGCTGTTTATTTCTCTAATTTCCATATTCATTCATAAATTTGATCCAAATTTAAAAATCATATAATGTTGAATACAAAGCCAAATTTGACACATAATATATGGATTGGAAGTATTTCCATGAACTTTCTATTCATGTAAGTTTCATGCCTCAAAACCTAGTATAAAGAATACACATGCTTCCAAAGTTTCATTAGATTTAGCAAAAATAATTTATTTCCACCAACATGCTTGGCCAATGAACTTCAAATGTTTAGATGACATACAAGCATGTCCCAGTAAAAATTTGAAAGTATATCAATGTGTACAACAAGTTACCATTTTTTGATTATTCAAAAACATACAAAAAATAGGTAATGCATTCATAGCTTGATTTGGAGTATATGTTTTCCTTGCATCAAAATAATTAGGAACATAGCCTTGCTCCGCTGGTACCACTGTTAGGAAAATATAACATAGTGATAAGTGGAATTTAACCAAGAATAACTACCTTGGATTCAGATCTTGGGGTTGTTTCACTAGCCTCTTTGTTGATGCCTTCACCTTGCCACTAGGTTTGAAATTACTCACAAAACTGGAGCAATTTCTTGTTCACAACTTAAATTCAATGTTTTTATTATATTGTAAGTTTCTATCCAAAATAGGAATCCCTTTTTCAAGAGAATTCTATGTTAAAGTGTATATTATCAAGGAATAGGAGATTCTCTTCTATTTCTTATTCTATTTTGAATTCTCTCTTGAATTCTTTCTCTTTCTCTATTTTGCTATAGAGAAAAAATTTTCCAATACACACTCCAACTATTTCAAAAGATTAGATACAAGAATATAATATTTTGTATTTGTCATCTTCTCTCATAACCTCTTAAAGAGGTTACATGGGAGTGGGGTGTGGGAGTTGCGAGGAGTTCCAACTCCCTCCAACTTTATTTTAACTCATTTGTTGATATGGGTTAGCAAAATGGGTCAGGTCAACTCATATGGGCGGACCTATATTCAAGAAGATGAAACAAAAACGTCCTGACCATAACCCACTTATGAATATTTATTTTGTAATTAATTAATATCTTTGGAATATAAACTAATTGCATGATAAGTGTGAATTCAGTTGTCATATCTATACTATTATAAAAGAGAAGACATTTTTGTCTGACAAATGGAAGTTATTTTTGAAGTTTTACTAATAATACACTTAACTAATTTCAATAACTAAAATAGACAATTCAAACTTATTTCAATAACTAAAATAGACAATTCAATTTGATGGGTAAAATAGAGAATTCGAGACATAAAAGTGGTTTGGATACCAATTTTATTAGCATGTCAAATTTATCCTTTGAATTATCCTTTAAAATATTCTAATAATAAGGTTAAAATGATAATTTTTATAAAATCCACTAACCCACTAAATACTTACAAAAACCACCCAACAACTCCCATAAATACTTATAACAACTGTACATCCCAACTCCACACAATTTCATCCTCCATTTAAATATTAGAAGAATTTTATCTTCAAAAAATATTCCGCATGCAACAATCACCAGTATGTAATAAAATAAACTAAATTAAATTAATTATTATATTGCAAATATTCATCATCAGTAAATCTAACAATTATTCTACCAATGCACAACTTAAAGGCTATTTGAAAATAACTTATTCTATCTTGAGAATTGATGTAGCATATTTTTATCAGTGAGCAGATATGCGAGGATAGACTAATGAATCTACTAGGGACATGGAATTCAACTCAAATGGTAATGCATGGCTCGAACCTACAACCACAAAGAGCACATTAGGCCTACCAATGTGGTCCTCAACTAAGACCTCCAATGCTTAAGTCAGTTTAAGGAATGATGAAAGGATGAGACAAATACTAGGTGGCAAAGCAAGAAATAAAGTGGCGTACCTATTGTAAAATGAGGATATTTATATGTTGTCTAATGTATGAAACCATTCTCATGATTTTGTTCTTCTCAGGAATAGGGCTTCCTCGCATCAAGGATAAATTAGGCATTTCCACGATTGAGTAGGTAGGCAACTCTGTGTGCCAAATGTAGTGGGTGCATTATAATTCCACAAGGAATAGACTCCCTGTTGTAGTTTGCAAAGATGGGAGAATCCATAATTCAAAGATCCACAACACATCTAATGTCATTGCCTCAAAAGGTCGGCCCGCTAGAAGTCATTTAGGTTGGAGAGGTCAATCTCTAATCTTAGGGTCGATTTTCATGATTAAATCAATTGTAGTATCCAACTATCATGCAATTCAGTAAACATATTTGATGTGAAATTAGTAACTTCTCCTATGAGGTTAATAGGTTGATCATCTACCATTGGCCCTCTCTTCTAGGCACAAACCCCGAGAGTCAGGACTAATGCGAACTAAGGTTTGAGAGTAGAAATCAGATTTGCGTAATATCCTAAGCCAAAGATAAGTCCCTCCAGTCAAAGAGCCATCAATAACAACAATGTTCCTTAATTTATCCAAAGGAAATTCATACATACTAAAGGGGAAAGTTTTGCACAAGTGTTAGTGATTAGTAATTCATATCTGTACAGAACTATTAAAACCAAAAAGAATGCTATCAAAGCATAGATAGAATACAAGAAACCTCATTAGTTCACAAAACTATCTATTTACATTAGGCAAGATTATGTACACTATGTACTTTTGAGCCTACTCCCATAGGGCTCCTACGAATCCTTATATGGGGAAAAGGACAAAAGAAAATCGCACAAAATTGTAATTCCAAAATGACTTAGTGAATTGCACATAGAACAATAATAAGTTGCAAATGATAATCAAAATACTTACAAGGGTGCAAGATATATTTCTAGTATAAGAAAACTACTGATAGCTAAAGAAAATTAAGCAATCATCATTTAGTAACATTTTTAGTAATAAGCTATTGGTAGTTCCCTTGCCCAGTCATTGCACTTTCAAAAACACATGAAATCCTTATTCTACCAAGTTCTGAGTGATATTAGTTTGAATACTTATAAACATATATGGTAGGCATAGCTAGTCGCATGCCTTACTACTTTATAGACAACTACCTCCAGCTAGCTATGAGATTGGGTTGTGTACATCGTGTACGGGTATTAGCTAAAAGGTCTATCGCCGCAGTCTATTTTGCCTAGCTATCTTTTGTAACCGATCCAAGGGCCCACCCCTCTAATGGTAATATTTATATTTATGCAGATTATGCAACATCCCAATAGTATTTTAATTAACATTCCAACTTGCCATGATAAACAAGCAAATGAGTAATTAGTACTGGCGATGGTAAATTATATATTTTGAAATCCATTTTCCACACATAATCACCATTTTCGAGTAAAATAACATAAATCAAAATTAGATAAGAGCCATAATCAGCGCAAGAGGTGATGTGTAGTGGACTTTTGCAAACAGCGTATTTTATCAAGCTTATATAAACATAGTATTCGATTTATGAATGCAATGACTCTAAATGGGTATGGGATTCCAATAAAAATAGCTCAAGAATCATAGATAGAAGATAAGAAAGATCCGAATAGATTAACAGGAGAATTACTAAGATAGAAGGCCAATATTATTAAGGTGAATGACAATTTCCATCAAGGAGAGGATCAAATAGGATTAATATATTCATAAATACAAATGCATAGAATAAAAAGTTACATTAAGAAAAATTGAGAACTTGGATAATAACAACTCAAATATTTCAAACTGAAGGAACACTTCAAATAGCCTATCAGATTCAACACCAAAGCTAAGGAATAACTTAGGATGAAAAAACATCAACCATTGAGTCTCATGCAAACAAAACTAAACGTCAAGGGCGTAGTAGTGAATATTTATGCTCTTTCCCAAGCAAAGAAGGCTAATATAAACTTACCTGATACATCCATGGTGTTTACTCCTTATGCCTCAATAGTATCTATACCCTCCTCACCGACAACATTAGACACAATACAAGAAAATTAATTCTAATGGCATCACATTTTTTTATCGTACAATACATTGTACTTAGTATTTTAGGAATGTTCCTATATGTTGTATTCATGAATGGTTGATCAACGAAGATGTGTCAACTTCCCCGTGGTTGTATATAATGTTATTGTAGCTCTTTGGTATTGGCTTAGCTAATTTGCTTAATTCTAACAATAAAGTTTCTAAAGTGATTATTATTGTAAGCTTATAATTTTAATCTTCCTAGTAACGCCGATTTTGTCCAATTTAATGTAATTAGGTTCATACCAACCTAAAGTGAACACCAAGTTCCATAATTAAAACCTTATAGTTAAAATCTTATCAATAGGGTTGTTATATCTAAATCAAGGTCTAATCAATTCTAAAATAAATTTAGATTCCAATTTAATCAATTTAAGGTAATTAAATTCAATGAAAATAAAAAACTATCAAATTAAACTAAGTTTAAGTCTAATTCAATGCCAATTTCTACCCAGTTGTGTTCAAAGCAAAAATCCGAAGCTTCTGTATATAGGTCGCCAGAGCGTTGCTATTTTCCACCGCTAACTACTACCAGAGCTCATCCTAACCTACCCAAAGGTGCATCTCACCATGCCCAGGTGAATCCCCAAATCAATTTCATCTTTCCTACCTCAATGCCAGCAAATTTTGCTCAAAACTATGTGTGCGCCACCACCCATCACTGTATTTTCTTCCCCTTAATTCTTCTTTCTCCAATCACCACACTTCAATTTAAAGCTATCAAAATGTTCCATGTGTTGAGCTCGTCACAACCTACCTTCTATTTCTAAACTTCAACTAACTTAAACAACCCACCACCACTGGCCACTTAATTACCCCTTTTCCTTCAGTTATTTCTAAGAAATCTTGGTATGGTTTTGATTATTGCATGGTGAGGAAGAAGCTTATTAGTTCAAAATTAAGTTTCAAGGTGAGATAAAGCAAAATTGAACTATGGAGTTCTTGGGTGCGTTTTTGAGAATTTGAGAAAAATTCATCCTTTACATATATATAAACCAACTTTTCCTTAATTGCACTGGCCACCAAAGACTTGCCACCACTTTCATTCCCCACTTCAGCTTTCAACCACCGTACAAATTGGCCTATAAGTTTCAATTTAGTCCCTTAGTTATCATTTTTTACACATTGGCCCTATAAGCTTTCAAATTCCTAACAATTATACCTAAGTAAGTTAATTTTAGGTCCTCCCAGTTTTCTTAATCTTATCGAGAGCCAAATTACTTTAATTTTTATTAAATTAAGGCCTAACTATGGTTTTTTATTAATGATTTCTCCTAAATATTTTAATTAATTTAATCCTTTAATCTTTACCATAATTTAAATTTTAAATTCTTCTACTTTTATTTATTTATTTATTTTTATGATTTGAGGAGTTACAATTTCTCCCCCCCCCCTCTTAAAAAAATTTGATCCCTAGATTCATAGTTGGATACTGGAAAAATTTAAGATATTATTGGTGCATGAGATCATCTTGTTCCCAAGTCGTTTCTTCCAAATTATGGTTGCACCACAACACCTTTACTTAGGGAATTCTCCAATTCCTAAGCACTCAAAATTTTCATTCCAGGATACAAACCGATTGCACTTTGCACGTCAGATCACTTTCCAACAATGTGTGCTCATGTGAAATGACGTGGGAAAGATCATGATGGTACTTTCGAAGCTATGATATGTGAAAGACATTATGTATTCTCGTCAAGCTTTGGGGTAGCGCCAAATGGTAAGCTAGTGGTCTAATTTTTTCACTTATCTCATAGAGACCAACGTATCTTAGACTAAGCTTCCTACCTTTTCTAATTCTTCGAACACCTTTCCTTAGGGATACCTTAAGAAATACTTGGTCGCTAACTTAAAATTCCAAATCCTTCTTTCATTTATCTACATAACTCTTTTGTCGATCCTGGGTAGCTTTCATCCTCTACTTAATAGTCTATACCTTTTCAATAGTTTCTTGAATTAGTTCAGGCCTTATAGTTCCTAAAGACTTGTTAACGCTACTCCTATACTTTTCCAAATCCCAATGTAACGGTAATCGACATTTCCTTTGATACAGAACTTTATACAGTGCCATCTGAATGGTAGATTGATAACTGTTATATAAGCAAATTTAATCAATGGAAGATGTTGAGTGGAACTTCCATCGAAATCCAAAACACAAGCTTGTAGCATATCTTCCAAGATTCTAATAACTCATTCAAACTAACCATTAGTCTATAGATGTGTGATAATACTAAATCATAATGTTGTTCTATACTAAATCTTATTTTCCACAACAGAGAGGTGAGTTTAGGATCTCAATCGGATATAATGCGACTTGGAATCCCCTGTAGTTAGATAATTTCCTTAATGTAGAGATCTACCAGTTTCTCAACTTGATAATGAGATCGCACTGGTAAGAAATGGGCAGACTTAGTTAACCAATCTAATATTACCCATATACTGTTATACTCACCTCGAACTGTAGAAAGATCTGTCACAAAGTCCATAGTGATTTGTTCCTATTTCCAGTTGTGAATTGAAAGTGGTTGTCGGGCCCCTGATGGTCGTTGGTGTTCTTCTTTTACCAATTGAAAAGTCATGCATCTCCATCATAATCAGCTACATCTCTTTTCCATCCCACTCCACCAGTAATGCTTTTTGAGAGTATTATATATCTTCGTGCCTCTAGGATGCATGATTTGCTTAGTTTGATATGCTTCATCTAGTAGTTTCTTTTTAAGCTTCTCAAGTACATATATATGCTGGCAAAATAATAAGACATCATAATTATCAGTATTGAACTCTGGTCCTTTAAAGGTAGAGCTGACCTCATTTTGCTTTAGGATCCCTTCGTCTTCTATTTTATCCTTTCACAATTCATCATACAATTTAAATGGAATACTAAGCTTTGCAAGCCATGTACAACACCTCATCGTTAAGATTGGATGCCTTTCTTGATCCACTCAAGCTTTCTTCTCTTGCACACATGCCAGCTTCCCCTTTTGACTTAGCACATTTGCTACTACATTGGATTTTCTCAAATGACAGATGATGGTACGATTATAGTCCTCAAGGAATTCCATCCATCAATGTTGCTACATATGAAGTTTTTCTGGGAATGCAAGTATTTCAAAGTTTAATGATCAATGCAAGTAATGTCTCCATTTTACCAAAGCAAAAATTTTTGCTGCAAACTCCAGATCGCAAATGGGTCAGTTTTGTTCATATGTCTTAAGTTTCCTCAAGGCATACGCAATCACCTATCCGTTTTGCATTAGTACGATTTAAGCCGTTCTTTTGATGTGTTGGTATACACCACAAATTGTTCTAATCCTTCCAAAAGAGCTAAAACTAGCATTAAAGTCAATTTTTTTTAGCTCTTGAAAGCTCTACTCACACTTCTCATTCCAATCAAAATACTGATCCTTTTGAGTGAATTTTTGAAGTGGGTTTGCCAACTTAGAGAAGTCTTGTACGGATCTTCAATAGTACCCAACAAATCCTAAAAAGCTTTATACCTCTGTCACATTTATCGACTAGTTTCAGCTAATTATCACCTCAACTTTTGCAAGATTGATTTTTATTCCATCTTCAGAAATGATATGCCTTAGAAAGGTTACATGTTCTAGCCAAGACTCACATTTGCTAAATTGGGCATACAAATTATACCTTTAAAAGGTCTCTAAGACTAAGCATGGGTGAGTGACATATTTTTCCTCCATCTTAGAGTATCCTAAGATATCATCGATGAAATTACCATAAATTGATCCAGGTAAGGATGAAAAATTTGATGCATCATGTCTATAAATGTTGCAAGAGCATTGGTCAACCAAATGGCATCACGACAATTCATAATGGCCGTATGAAGAATTAAATGCAGTTTTTGGTATATCCTCTTCCCAAATCTTACCTTAAATCAAACTTGACAAAATTGTGGATCCTTGTAACAAATCAAATAACTCTTCAATATAGGGCAAAGGATACTTGTTTTTAATGGTAGCTCGATTTAACTCTTGATAATCTATACATATGCTGAGTATTCTATCTTTTTTCTTGACAAACACAACTAGTGCTCCCCACAAGGATGTATTAGGTCATATGAACTTCTTCTGCAGTAATTCCTATAATTGATTCTTTAGTTTTTTCAATTCAGTGAGCGCCATACAATATGGAGTCTTTGGGAATGGAGTTGCCTCAGGAAAAGTGTGGATGACAAATTCTATTTCATGATTGAGAGGTAGTGAATCCAATTCTTCCAAGAATACATCAAGGAACTGTTTACCACAATCACTTCATTCAGTTCGGCCTTGTCCCAAGGTTTATTGATGAAGTAATCTAAAAATCCATGACCTCCTGCTCTTAAGATTTGTTTAGCCTCCATGACAAATATAAGTAGTATTTGTGAACCAAGTCACTAGAAAGGCTGGTAGGAATAGATGTGTTTTTCCTAAGTCTAATTTGTTTGATGTAATAATTTATTTGGGCTTGATGATGGTATAGCCAATCCACTCCTAAGATTAGGTCATAGTTTTGAATTGGTATTTCTATAAGGTTTGCCAAATATTGACCCTCTTCAATTCTAACTGGACAAGCCTACTAAACAATATCAGTTACCAATCCCACACCTAAGGGTGTTTGTACTTCTAATTGGTATGAGATGTTTTTTGGGGACAAGTTTAGTTTAAGTGCAAAGTGGGTAGATATAAAATAGTGTGTAGCACTAGGATCATATAAAGCTTTGCTAGTAATATTACAAATAAAGATCTCTTCCACAACATCACTTAGATCTGGCATATTTTTTTCCTATGAGGGCATAAGCACGTACCTGGACCTTGGGTTTCCCATGGAATTCTCTCATCTATTGGTTCTATTCTTCTAAAGTTTGTTAGGGCATATGACAATAGGGACAATCTTTGATTGAGTGTTGGCTATGGCCACAACCCATGCATTTCCCAAGCTTTCTCTAGTATCTTGCCTCATTATGGCCTAGTTTTCCCACAATATCGACAATTTCTTTTTGATCTTGATGGTGCTAGGTAAGAGGTCTCCCCTATCCGATGCCAATAGAGTGGCATCTCAATTTAAGGCTTGAACTATTTTTTTCCAAGGCTGTCACTACCAAGGTTAGGTATTTTTGATCCAAATGTTCTCCCACGCATAGTTTTTTCCTTAATTTTTGTAGTTCCCAAAACTCCAATTCAACTTGCAAAGCCTTCTCCACTGCTTTGTTGTAATTCAGCAAGTCACAAGAAATAAGGACCAATTAGATCTCAAGTTGAAGCCCTTTAAAAATTTTTTTAGCTTGTTGTTCCTTATCCCCGAGTATGTATGGTGCATATTGAATTAAGCTATTGAACTTGGCCTCATATTATCCTACCAATGTCTATCCCTAGATGAGGTCTATGAATTTCTATTCCCGAGCATTTCTCATGACTCGTGGCACAAATTTATTCATAAATTTTAGAGAAAAGTTCTCCCAATTTCGAGGGACTCCATTCCATTCCCAATGTTACTCTACTATTCTCCACTAATGATGAGCTGCCTATTCTAGAAAAAAAGTGGCATATCTAACCTTCTATCCTTGGAGTAGTGTAGCGCTCGAAAAATATTTTCAATTCCTTCAACTTGTGATTCTACCTTTTGATTGTCAGGTTTGCCTAGGAATTTTGAGGGATAGAGATGGAGAAATCATTGTGAGGCCTGGTCTTTCATTTGTTCTTCCTTGTCTTTGTCTTAAATGTTTTGCTCTTGTTGTTAGCAAATTGCATGTGCTGTCGCCACATGGCATACATTCAGTTGTCCTTACTCTGGAGGATTAGTAGGAGGATTTTGATTTACTTCTTTCTGATTCAATGCACTTCTTTCCTGATTGTTTTAAGTGCTTGCTCATCTACTAGAAAGTCATCCTCTATGACTCGAGGAAGCTCGAGGGCTAGCCTGGGACTCTTCATGTGAGGCCAATTTATAATTCAAATTTCCCCCAAGATGGTATAGTAATATCTATTCTTCAAGTTCACAAAAAAATTAGAGGAATTGATTTATACGCATTACTAGTATTATATTTATGTATATATAGACATATTTCTTTACACAACAATATTCAGATAATCAGGACACATTCAAATGATCAAATTCAAAAGAAGATTTCATTAAATGCCAAGTTAGCTTTAGCGAGTCTGTGTACACCCAGATTTACAAACAAAATTGGCTAAGCTAACTATTTACCTAGTCCATAGTACGTAAAATTGACTAGGCCTAAAGCGATGGCTAGTTTAATATGTTTAGATTTGTACTCACAGAGCTACTATCATGATTACATTATTGTACACCTATATACCTAGATGCTCTCACGCCTATCATGACTGCGATCCTTATTGTCTTGATCTACACTATCTCTACCTCTTCTTCTTCCTCATTCTCTTCCCATTCTTGTTGTGCATTGTCCCTATTTCCTTTAAGAGCTTCTTTTTCTGGATCTTCCTCATTTCTTTCTTTCTCTTGTACTTCTTATATTCTCACATGCTCAATTTCTTTATCCAATTGAGGTGGTTGGGGTCTCAAGGGCCCTACCCTGGATCTCCTAAGACATCCATCAACTAATCTATCATACTCCTAAGGCAAACCATCATGTCCTCGAGTTGTTTCATCATCCTATGGTGCATTTGCTCAAAATGCCCTTAGAAGTATTCCACATAAAGTTTCATGTGTTGTAGGTTTTCTAATTTGCTCTCTACTATTGTAATTTTCTTCAACTCTCTTTCTCCTACTAGCTTATCAATCTCACTTTCACGCGTCACTATCATTCTTTTCTTTTGAAAAAGCTCTACATTTTTTCTTTCCAAGTCCCAATATAACTCAAAAATATGGGCTTCTTAACTTCTACACACCTTGAGGAGCCTCAACTCCTTCTCACTGAGCTTATAATCTTTCTCTTCTTCTTTCTCATCCCTTCTTGGGGTCCCCGGCCATCATACAGACATACAAATTTTAATGTATTAACATTATCTTAAATAGGCATCCTGCCCTTATTATATTCACTAGCACTTTCAAACATAAATGCAATAGAATGCATCACTCAACCTAAGGAAATATTTACTAGCACATAAGGCTCAAAAGTTTTCACAATCTAATAAATTTCCAACATCGAGCTTAACTCTTACTAAGATTACTAGCTCCCATATTCCCATGTTGGCCTAAGTCCTTGTAAAAACCTAGGCTTTTGATACCACCTTTGCAACACCCTAAGCTAGAGGTGCGTGCCTCCGGTTGAGGCATCACCTATAACATTAAGGTTCTTTAATTTATCCAAAAGAAATTCACACACACTAAAGGGGAAAGTTCTACACACATGTTGGTGATTAGCAATCCATACCTATATAAAACTATTACAACTAAAAGGAATGCTATCAAAGCATAGATAGAATACAAAAAACCTCAGCAGTTCCCAAAACTATTTATTTACATCAGGTAAGATTATGTACACTATGTACTTTCAAGCATACTCCTATGTGGCTCCTCAAAATTTAGGGAAAAGAACGAAAGAAAATAGCGTAGAATTGTAAGTCCAAATGACATAGTGAGCTAATAATGAATAAATAATCAAGGCACACAAAACAATAATAATTAGTATTGAAGTTATGAATGATAATCAAAATACTTACAAACATGTAAGAAATATTTCTAGTATAAGAAAACTATCGATAGCTAAAGAAAATTAAGCAATTATCATTTAGTAATATTTTTATTAATAAGCTATTTGAGGTTTTCCTACCTTGTCACTCTATTTTCAAAAACACAAGAAATCCTTATTCCTCCAAGTTCTGAATGACATCAACTCGGATACTTATAAACATACGGCAGGCATGGATGGTCGCATACCTTAATAGTTCATAGACAGCTACCACTAGCTAGCCATGAGAGTGGATTATGTACATTGTGTACCAGTATTAGCCGAAAGATCTATCACTTCAGTCTGTTCCATCGAGCCATCTTTTGTTACCGAACCCAAGGCCTAGCCCCAAGGGTAATATTTATATTTATGTAGATTATGCAACATACCCAGCAGCATTTTAATTGAAATTCTAACTTGCCATGATAAACAAGTAGATGAGCAATTAGTACTGAGTACATTTTGGGGTACTAGTCATGGTAATGGTAAATTACATATTTTGAAATCCATCTTCCACACATAATCACCATTTTAAAGTAAAATAACATAAATCAAAATCAAATAGGAGCCATAATTGGTGCAAGGGGTGATGTGTGGTGAACTTTTGCAAATAGTGTATTTTATCATGCTCATATAAACATAGTATTTAGTTTGGGAATGCAATGACTATAAATGAGTATGGGATTCTGATAAAAATAGCTCAAGAATCACAAATAGATTATAAGAAACATCCAAATAGATTATCGAGAGAATTACTAAGATAGAAGGCTAATATTATTCAGGTGAATGACAATTTCCAGCAAGGAAAGGATTAAACAAGATTAATATATTTATAAATACAAATGCATAGAATAAAAAGCCACATTAAGCACGATTGAGAACTTGGATAATAATAGCTTAAGAATTTCAAACCAAAAGAATAGTTCAAATAGCTTGTCAAATTCAACACCAAAGCTTTAAAATGTGATACGATGAATAAGGATCCACCATTGAGTCTCAATGCAAATAAAACTAAATGTCAAGGGCATAGTAGCGAATATTTATGTTCTTTCCCTAGCAAAGAAGACTAATATAAACTCATCTAATACTCACATGATGCTAATTCCCTATGCCTCAATAGTATCTACACCTTTCTCACCTGACGACATTAGACCCAAAATAAGAAAATAAATTCCAATAGCTTCATTTGTTTTTATTGTACTATACATTGTATTTAATAGGAATGTTCATGTATGTTATATACATGAATAGTTGATCAATAGGTGCGTGTCAACTTTCTAGTGGCTATATATAATGCTACTATGGCTCTTTGGTATTAGCTCAGTTAATTTGCTTAATTCTAACAATTAAGTTTCTAAAGTGATTAGTACTGTAAGTCTATAATATTAACCTTCCCAGTAACACTGATTTTGTTCAATTTATTGTTCGTACCAACCCAAAGTCAACACCAAGATCCATAACTAAAACCTTATAGTTAAAGTCTTATCAATAAGGTTGTTATATCTAAATTAACGTCCAATCAATTCTCAAATAAATTTAGATTCCAATTTAATCAATTTAAGGTAATTAAATTCAATAAAAATCAAAATTTACCAAATTGGTCTAAGTTTAAGTCTAATTCAAAGTCCAATATTTACCTAGTTGCATTTGAAGTAAGAATCTAGAGCTTCTGTATATAAGTCACTGAAGTGCGGCCCCTGATCACAGCCAAAGTGCAACCTAACCTACCCAGAAATGTGTCTCACGAGCCCAGTCAAACCCCCAAATCAACTTCACCTTTCTTAGCCTCTTCGCTGGTGAATTTTGCTTAAAACTACATGCATGCCATGACCTACCATGGCATTTTCTTTCCCTTAATTCTTCCTTATCCTGCCACCAAGCTTCAAATTAAAGCTATCAAAATGTTCCCCTCATTGAGCTTATCACAACCCACCTACTATTTCTAAACTTCAACCAGCCAACACCAACAACCCTCCACCACCAGCCACCTAATTACCCTTTTCCTTTGTTATTTCTAGGAAGTCTTGGTATGGTTTTGATTGTTGTGAGGTAAAGAACAAGCTTATTGGTTCATAATTAAGTTTTGAGGTGAAATAAAGCAAAATCAAGCTATGAAGGCCTTGGGTGCGTTTTTGAGAATTTGAGAAAAATTCGTCCTTCAAATATATATAAACCACCCTTTTCTTAATTGCACTAGCCACCTAAGACTTTCCACCACTTTCATTTCCTCCCTTAATCTTTCAACCACCTAACAAATTGGCCCTTGAGTTTCAATTTAGTCCCCTAGTTTTCAGTTTTTACAGATTAGCCCTACAAGCTTTCAAATTCCTAACAATTAAACCCAGCTAAGTTAATTTTTAGGTCCTTCCAGTTTTCTTAATCTTATCAGGACCCGTATTAGTTTAAATTTTATTAAATGAAGGCCTAATGTATGGTTTTTCATTAATTATTTTCCCTAAATATTTTAATTGATTTAATCTTTTATCATTACCATATTTTAAATTTTAAATTCTTCCACTTTTATTTAGTTATTTATTTACAATTAGTGGTGTTACAATTCAAAGGTTCAAAATTTTAATTGCATAATACTCAAGTTTAAATTGAGCTGCCACTGCTGCTAACGAATATCTTATAGGAAGGCTCATTGGCATATTTATTGCATATCCTTCTATCTTGGAAGGTAGGCCTGCGACATGTGTCCTTAGAAATTATTTCTTCCTACAAAGATGTTAAAGGTCTTTGTGCCTTTTAAGTACACCTTACTAAAGGTCCCACCTAGCTTCTTATAAATGAAATTTTATAGTTTCTTCTATTCTATTCCTTTTACTAGAGCTTATCCTCAAAATCACTATAACAGATTTATCGAGCTAACTTTCTATCTTGAGTGGCGATTTTTCTCCATGTAATGTGGATCATATGCCTTTTCCCTTCTATCTCCCACCCACATCAGGTGAGTACTCTATTATTGCCTTATGTCAAACTCTTTTTGGTAGGCTAGGGTTTTCTTTTTTGCTTTCAATAGTTGTATGGTTTACTAACCTTTTTCCCATTGAACAGGTAGAGTGAACCACACTCTATGTCCAGACATGATAGGCAACTCAAATATGTTCTTGCTAGAACTAGGGGTTATAGATCCCTGGGGTAACAATGAGCTCCCCTACCATTCCTCCTTAGAGCACTCCTCGGATGATTTAGGATCTCACTTCTCTTGCCCCTTTAGTGTCTTGATCCAAATGGAAGAGGCTGATTAATGGAA
This sequence comes from Jacaranda copaia, assembly GCA_014898725.1. Classification (NCBI taxonomy): domain Eukaryota; kingdom Viridiplantae; phylum Streptophyta; class Magnoliopsida; order Lamiales; family Bignoniaceae; genus Jacaranda; species Jacaranda copaia. The sequence continues at coordinate 127,085 of JACGDI010005209.1, forward strand.
ACACCTCTTCCCTAGCATGGCTCACAAAGAGTTCTTCTGCCACGGGGATATCAAAGGTTGACCTTATGAGTTTTTGCCTAAGCTTGCTAACCTGAGGCCCTTCATCAACTTAAATGAGTGAGTAACCTTTATGAACGCTTTTTCATTGAGTGGATATGGTTTTCTTTTCTAAGCTTTGTTTCTTCTGTGTCAGCAATGAGAAAAACAAGCTTAGGGGGATCTATATATAAGTTGATGCACTTACCCAACTTCAAGGCCATACAAAGATTTGCTTACTACCATAACTTGATAAAATTTCTTACTCCCCAACTTTACTAACACACTATTAGGGCTTTTATGAAATGTGATTGCATGTAATGTGCCCAGTTAGCTTACACTATCCACCATCTCTTCATGGTTGCAATACAAGGCAAGAATAATTAGATCTGTGTTGGCAAGGAATTAGTAGGTCTAGACATGAATACGCTCAACAAAAATATTGCAAAGGTTGCCTTGCTCTACACTCCAAGGTAGATAAGCTAACTATGCATTTGAGAGTTTGTGTGACCACCAACACCTATCTATACATTATGACACATAGGACACCTATCTAGTAGCTGAGGTGGGTGAACTTTACTAGGAAATACTTAGGTTGTAGGATAAGGTGTCAGCCACAAAGATACGGGGTCATCGCCAAGGTTTTAATCAAGCTTAGCTACAAGTCTTTTGCCATCAAATAGACCTTCATACTCCTAGGATGCCGAGCTTAGGTATGATAAAGCCTCAAGCCAGCTGAGGGGATTAAGGATTACTTTTGATGAGTCCGAACTTAACATCATTCTCAATGAAAACTTGCAGCCTTATCCTTATTTTGCCAATGAAAATACCTTAGTTTTTTAGCAAAGTGAATGCGAATTTATTTTTTGTCTTCTTATAGAGCTAAGAGAGGATTGAGCATCGGATAGAATAAGGAGATAGCACAGCCTGGGTCCAAAAATTGAGCTTACTAATAAGGTGATCAAGCTAGCCCTTTTTTGACCACAACCTTGATAGAGAGTTGTAATCGCAATAGAATTGGTATTGTAATGGATATATCTTGGCTATTTTATTAATTGTCATCACTTGTTGTGCTTTTTGGTCATATGTTCTCTCCTCCCCTCTCTTCTTTTTATTTATTAAGAAAATATTATTCACCAATTGAGTCAATATGTAGGGATGGTATAAGATGTCACAATTAATGTTGAGGCATGATTTGACTTGAAAAACACATCACTAAATGTATTAAGGTTCAAACTGGTGTTAGCCTATGGCGTTTATACAACTTTATAAAAGACGGCCTGAATTTTTCGTTGGCAACTTACAAGTGCATGCCATGCAGTAAATTGTGTAATTATCTTGAAGGTGATCATTAGACCCATAGGTCTTTTGAATGGTAACCTGAAGACAATCTACCATGCTTGATAATATTATAATCTCTCTAAAGGTGGCCCATAGGCTACAACTTGTACTTTTGATAGAGACAACAACCTAAGGGCGATCTTGACTAGTACAGCATTATTATTGGCATTTCTTGAAATTCATAGGCAAAAGATTGTTGTAGTCATAACAATATATATTTGTGTTTTTGTAATTTCAATTTCATATATAGAATTTCCTTCAGTTGATTGTGTCTATGGTCTTAGCAAGTTGTTTCCTTCAAGGTCCTATAGTTTGTAGGAATTGTTCTTGGCCACATTTACTATTCAATATAGGCCTTCTCAATTTGAGTCCAATTTGCTAACATGTATGGAGATTTCCACCTTTTTGAGTATCAAGTCACCTAATTAAAAGTTTTTTAGGCAAATGGTCTTACTGTATAAACTAGTTATTAACATTTTGTATTGTTACATTTTGATGTATGCTTATTGTCTTGCTTCATCAAGTATTTCCAAATAAAGAAGCCATGCTTCATTTTTTTTGTTTCAAGAAATAGTGTAAGACCCTTGTGGTTTCTTGTAATAATTCTATAGGTATAATTTCTTTTGACCCATACGTCAAGCTATATAGGGTTTTCCCTATGGCCATTTTGAGAATCATTTGGTATGCCCATAGCACTCCTAAAAAGGTTATCTACCTATTTGCCTTGTCTTCCTTCCAACCACTTGATGATTATTATGCTAATGACTTCTATATGGGAGTCTTATGCACTCGATGATGAAGTCTACCAAAATCTATGCTTCATTTGTGGTCTAGTCTGGAAGTTGATACTAATCTCACAGAGTTCAATAGCCCACTTAATGAGTCTGTCAAAGGTGTCCAACTCCATTAAGACTTGTTTCAATAGTTGATTGGTTAAAATTATCATTAAGTGTGACTAAAAGTAAGAGCACACTTTTCTTGCCTTGGTGACCAAAGCTAATGTGAAGTTTTTTTATCTCTAAGTAGTTGCTTTCCATACCCTATAGGATTTTGCCAACATAGTGTATGATGGGTGTTACCATATATTGAAACTAAAATAAAACTAATAGCATTAACTGAAACAGTCAAATATAAATATAAGGTTTCACCAAACATGGGTTGGCCAGAGCCTTATCACACTCCCTCATCCATTTAGAATACTTCATATTTCAAAGTATTGTGAAGAAAAATAGGCTCTTATATGCTAGCCTAGAAATGAAATGAATAAAGGATACTATCTCCTACTATGCTTTGTACTCTCCAACCGACCTTAAGGCAATAATGTCATGTAGTATATGTATCTTATGTGGGTTTACTTTGATTCCTCTTTGGCACACCATATATCATAGAAACTTTCCTTTTTACATGCTTAAGGTGCATTTGGAAGGATTGAGCTTCATCCCATATTGTCAAAGGCTAATTAATGTATTGTGGAGGTCCTTCAAATGGCTGGCCTTTTGTGGTCTTGACTATCATATTCTCCCCATATATTTCTATGGAAAGGTCGATTTCAACACTAAACATGTGATCAATCATTCTTTAATAAGTAGCCTTTACATTTTAAGGTTGAATGGCATCACTAGAAAATAGTAGACATCATTATGGATGATGAATGAGGTTTTATTCCCTCTTTTGATGCCATAAATATTTGGTAGTAGCCCTAAAATAAGTATATCATGCTAAAGAGGGCACAACAAGTTGTGGAGTCGACAAGTCTATTTTTGGCAGTAGGTATAGATCTTTCGGATACACTTTCTTGAGATCTATAAAGTCACTACACATCCACTATTGATCCTCTTACTTAAGAGCTAGAAGCATATTACATAACCATTCAGTAAATTGTATCCTCACACCATAGCCTGCGTCCAATAATTTAGTGATTTCTTCATCGATTATCCTATTTATTTTGGTTTTCTATTTAACTGGTTTGGACAATAGGTCAACATTAAGCATGTGGACTATAACATTAAGGTCTATTCCTTGTAGGATGAAAGTTGTCTAAGCAAATATGTATTTATATCTGCACAACAAATCCATAACTGGTGCTCCATACCTGTAAATAGTTGTATTTTAATTCAAGTTATTTTTTCGGGGTTGCTGGGTTCCCACACAATGTACTTATAATCTTTGACTAGTCATAAGCAAGTATTCTCTAACCCTCATTTTCTATAGTCCTTTGGGACATTTGGTAGTGGTATGTCAGATTATGCTACTATAGACAAGATGTGTCTAGTAGGAAGTTGATTTTTCAAAGAGAGTGCATAGAACTATAATGCTTCATGTGTGTCGTAGATAACTTTCACCTCTCCTAGCAGAGTTAGAAACTTTATCTACTAGTGGTATGTAAACACTACAAATAAAAAACTATTAAGGATTGCGGTGCTAAAAAATGGCATTATACTACAATAATGTTGATGACCATGTATGTCTCTATATAAAGCCCTTCTTATGGAGTAGTTGGTAATATCAGCCATCATGATCAAAGGATTGTGAAAAGGTTTATTCCTATGGGTGAATGTTAGCCATCGATTTTCTCAAAGGAGAAAGATACTAGGTTGGAAGTTCTACAATCATGGTAATGTACTTCAATGGAAGTTTTCTTGCTGGGCAAGTTTTCTCAAAAGCTACTTTCTGGAGACCATAGAATCCATCTCCCTTAGGCTCTCTAGAGATTATGGTGATGATAAAGGCCTATTTGATTTTATTTTTATTTTTAGTTTTCATTTTCATCATTTTTAAAATTTAAAAAGTTAGTTAGTGAAAATGAGTTTGTATTTGGATAGATTGTTAGAAAAGTAATGATTATGTTAGGTTTAGTAGATTGTAAGTGGATAGAGATAGAGATAATAAAATAAAGAGATAAGATATATAAATTATTGGAGAATGTATTTTAAGAATGAAAATAAAAATAATGTCGGGTGAAAATATGTAAAAAGTGAAGTGTTTCCATTTTCAAATAGTAGAAAATGTAAAAATGGAGTATGAAAATGAAACTAAACGGGCCCTAAGGTACTTTGCTTGTAGTAAAAGAGGTACCACGTGTTGTTTTGAGTGTATTTTAGGTCAGAGGGTTGGGATTGTTTGGTACTGTATCAACCCAACTCTTTATGATAAGCTGCAGATCTTGTTTTCACTGAGGGCATCAAATAATGAAGTAGATTTTTATTGATGAGTGGATAGAGTAAGGATAGACTAGTGAATTCATTGAAGAGGTCGAATTCAGCTCAAACAATGGCATGTGGTCAGACTTGCAATTACAAGAATCACATTAAGCTTGATAAAGTGGTCCTCAACTAAGATCCTCCAATAATTAGGTTAATTTAAAGAAAAAGGAAAGGAAGAGATAGATAACCAGGGGCAGGGTGGAAAATTAAGTTACGTACCTGATTTATTGCAAAATAAGGATATTTATGTATCATTGAAAGTATGAAATTACTCTCATGCCCTTGCTTTTGTTAAGTATGGTGCTGTTTCACTTCAAGGATAAATTAGGTATTTTCACAATAGAGTAGGCAAGCGACTCCTTGTTAGACATAGCAGGCACATTAATATTCCATAAGGGACAAACTCCCTACTGTAGTATGCATAAATGGTACAAGCTATAGTTTGGAGACTCGACTCTGGGGAGTTATTTTAGGTTGTAGAGGTCGGTCTCCAATCATAGGGTCGATGCCCGCGATTAGATCAATCATAATATCTCATTATCAAGCAATTGGGCAAAGGCCTTTGACGCTTAGTCAACAACTTCTCCTATGAGGTCAGAGGTCAATTGTCCAGCTAGAAAAATATTGTCATTTTCTCTTTAGAAATTGAAGTGAATATGCCATATTTCTGTATATATATTTAAAAAATTATTTTAAATATGCATATTTAAATTAATTTATATTTATAATGTGAAATATAAATTGAACTACAAGAATAATCAATTGCATAAAACTAGATATAATTATCATACTACTTTCAAAGATATATTATGAAAAGTGTTTAAAAGACATAAAAATATAGTTGAGATCTTGACGTAACTATTTGATTCAAATTGAATAAGTTTGGTTAGGGCAAAGCTCATAACCTTCACAACTATTTGACATTATTGTACAATTGTATATCATACTAGCCAACAATGAAGAAAAAATTTGAATGAAGATCTCATAGGAGAGACTACAAGCATCATAATATGATCGTAAGGGACATCCTTGATTTAGATTTGGATAATCTTTGACTTCTTTATATATAAAGTAGTACTTTCGATAAATATTTTCCCAAAGCATATATATAATTCTTGATCATGATTTTATCTATAAATTAGTAGGGGTCCATGCTGATCTTCTCATTATGATAAAAATGGCTTTTGTAAGGAAAAAATATTAATCTAAATCAAATTTGCTTGAAATTTAATTTGAATATATCACAAGTAAATTGCACTTGTTATATAATTGATGTTCAGTTAAAAAATAACTTATTACTAAATAAGGATTTACTTGAGTTTGACTTAAGTAAATATGACTCAATGTTTTTTGTACACCAAAAATTTAAAGGGTATGTCTATAGTGAGGTTTAATTACACTTTACTTACATAAGGTACTTCCTAAATAAATGACACATGTGTTTTACAATAAGTCATCTCTAATTTCACAAGAAGTTGTTGCTTTCTATTAGAAATAATTATAGCTGGCTCCCCTAAAGTTTCGATAGATATAATTGAACACCTTAGATTTTGAAAATTATATTCACCTACCTTTTTATTAATGAATATCCAAAAACCCTAATTGAAAGTGTTAAATGATCAAATCATCTCTAATAATTTAAAAAAATAAAAAAATAAATATTTTAAAAGATGCAAATAACCATCTATTATATCAATCTAAAAAATATTATTATATATAATATATATACACATCTCCATATATAATCATATGTATAACATATATAATATATAATATATAACTATGTATATACACACATCTACATGTACTTTGAGGGGTGGGAGTGGGGGGAGGGGGCAACCGCCATGGCCGGCAGTTAGCCAAATTTGGTTAGACAGAAAATAGGTAACCATGATTGCTGCCATGGTTGCCATGGCAGCCATAGCGTGCACATGGCAACCATGGCCGTGGTAGGCTGCCATGGGTGGTGAGTGTGGTGCGATGGGGTGGCCATTGTTGGTTACCATGAGTTGGGTTTTGAGGGTGGGGTGGGGAAGATGAGATAAGAAATTGAAAAAAAAAATTGAATAATTTAGAATTATTTTAAAATTGTTTGTGTATTTAAGATTAGTAATTATTTTATTATATATTATGTAATATTTATAAAATATTATTAATACTTACATATGTCTAAATTTACCATGAGTAGTTTAAATTTATATCAATTTAATAAATAATACATTAGTATCTTTTCTAGAATTATCTTAGAATTGATTATGTATTTAAAGTTTCTAGAACTATATTGTTAATATCTTAATAATATTATTTAATATTTGTAAAATTTTTATTTAAAATTGATTATTCATTTAAGATTATTAATTATTTCATTATATATTATGCAATATTTATAAAATCTTATTAATATTTACATCTATCTAAATTTACTATGAGTAGTTTAAATTTATATCAATTTAATAAATAATACATTTGTATCTTTTCAAGAATTATCTTAGAATTGATTACGTATTTAAAATTTCTAGAACTATATTTCTAAATTGCAATCTAATTTTTCTTTCAATGTTTTGAAAATAAAAATGTATCAAAAGATATTAAAATGCATTACGCATAGAATTTAAAAATAATTTGAAGTAGCATAATAAATATAATAGACCTATTCACCTTTTTAAGGATATAAAGAAAAAGTTATTTAAAGAAAAATTCAATTTAATGAGTACAATATTTATACAGATATATATAAAGAGTATTTCATTGGCTAGATTCCAAATAAAAAAAAAAATCTTATTACATCAATGGAAACCACCATTTTAGTGAAATGCACCATCAACATATTATTAGAGTTTACTTTAACAATTTGTATAGGTAGCAAGTAAAATGTATTTTATTTTGTTGCCAACTAATCAGCAAAAACAATGGCCATGATTTTACCTTTTAAATCTGATTGCTCATATTAAAAGTACATTTACAATCCTCACATAAGGTATGTACAGTAAGATTTACGTGGTAGAATACTCCAAATTTGAAATATTATATTTGATATTAGATAACCCAATTGGCCTAACCCCATAACATTTGACCAGAGCAATGACATGATTCAAAACAGCCTAAGCAACTATAGGGCCTACCCATTAGTTATTGACCAGGTTATCAACTGGAACCAACATCACTGGGCCTTTCTGCTAGCACGAGTATTAACACCTTCCCTAGTCGACCAGATCAAAAATGGTTATCCAGCACTCAATTAGGAGGATTTGAATCTAGCAGAGTTCTATCATGTTGACCAGAGTCTTCGCAAGCAACTCACAGGCATGCCTTCGCATTACTGATGCATTCCACTAGCATACCATATTTTCTGCCATGACAGGGTAGTGCACACCTCCTATGTACCACCATGTCCTATGGGTCTAGAAAAGGAGCTACCTAGAATAGAACACAAATTGGAGAAGACTTAAAAGTTCTCAGGCAAAGACAAAGGCCCTTCTTGTATACACAATGGCATCATAGACCTATCAACCTCACCAAAAGGGCTATAAATATCTCATTGCCACCCTTCAGCAAGGTTTGCCCATTATCACTTAAAGCCCTTATTCTGCTACTCTATCTTTTAGTCGATTAAGTACTAACTTCAGCATCACAATGCCTTTGCCAAGGGCACCTCGACTAGTCTAATGTACGTTGTTGGTTGCAGGACTCAACCTAGTTATATCATCAAGTCCTTTTCTCAACCTCCTATTTGGTTGATTGGATTAGATCACAGCCCAATAAACTACTAAACAGTTCATACCCTTATTATTTGGCGTCGTCTTTGGGAAACCGAATCCATATTTGAGAAAAACTGGTTAACACTAGGCAAGCCATTTCTGAAAGGGAGAAGAACAGAAAATCCCCAACCCTTTCTCCTCAACCCCAACAAAAACATGATGTGGCTGGACCTAGCTCTTAGTTAGAACAAATAGTCACCCTGATTATGCCCCGGCTCATGCAGTTGATAAGTAAGTTGATATGTACCTAAATTTTAGATTAACTGTCAGCTGTCATCAATAGGCATAACAATCAGTTTGGCCTAGCTACTAGTGCCATTCTCTCACCTTCACAATGTGAGGAAAGGCCCCCAAGAGAAGAAAAGGATAGACCAAAGGCTAGACATCTACCTACCTAATGGAAGGATAGCCCAGGGCGGTTCCCAAGGGAATAAGCTCAACCTAACCTTCAAGAAAAAGTGGCTGATTCAGTAGACCTCTTAGCTTGACCTATTCATACCCTACAATGCAATAAGGTTGAGCAATCATGACCTCAGATGAAAAGAAATTTGTCCCAAACGAATCGAGAAGAATAAGAAGAGGTCTCTCACCAAGTGGAGTAGTTGAGCATATACTTGGAAGAGATTTTTAGGAGAAACACTGAGAGGAACCCTTATTATAATGGGGCTCCCTGGATATATCAGGAGCGGTAGTTGTTGTTCATGTAAGAGAATATAGATAAATGCATAGCCATCAAGCCAAAGTTCCTACAAGCTTGCCCAGGTATGATGGTTCATCTAACTCGAACAAATACCTACTACAATTTGAACACATGACATAGCTCCACAAGCATAATGAGTACATCCAAGCTAAAATGCTGGTCATCACATTCCAAGGAATTACGCTCAATTAGTTTGTTAAGTTAGAGTTGGCATCAATTTATTCGTATGACCAATTTTGTGATAAATTCCTGCACTAGTTTGTTAGTCGAAGGAAAGAAAAGCTCCCCTATACCCAGTTGCACACAGTTAAACAAAACAAGGGAGAGTTCCTTCGAGACTTTTTCACTAGATTCAACATAGAGGCTCTAAAGATTAACAGTCCTTGGATTAAGTTTTCAATCAATATTCTTTTCCCTAGTCTACGACACAAAGAATGCACCAACGCACTAGTCCGAGAATGACCAATGACAATAAAGGAGTTTCTCAACCTCATGGAGAAGTACATGACCTAAGAGGACAGAAAAAACTCAATATGGTAATTCGAATAATGACAAAAAGAAGGTTAAAGAGAAAAATGATAGACAACCCAAAGATGGACATTAATCTACCATCAAACGCTTCCACAAATATACTCCATTGAAAGCTACTAGAAAGCAAGTGTTCTTGCCATTTAACACAACAACCTTCTCAAGAAACCAAGAAAGTTGATCAAAACCAAAGCAATAAAAAGATCTAAAAAATATTATCACTACCACAGGTAGAAAGGCCATGACACGAAAGACTATTTCAATCTACATAATGAAATTGGAAAGGTTGATTCAACAAGGACACCTGAAAAGTTTGTCGATGAAAGGACTAGACAAGAAATGGGCCAAATGGACCAAACTCCCCATAGAGAAAGGTTGGTTAGTCCAAGAAAACAAGATAAGGGAAAGAAGCTTGCCTATGATCCCTGCCCACCCATCAGACGAGTAATTAATACTATTTTAGAAGGCCTAATTGGAGAGGACTTCAAGTCAACAAGAAGGCAGAATAAAAGGAGGCTAGAATTGACTAAATCTTTATTACTTGAAATAGTCTTCCAACTCTCAACCAGTGTGGAACCAATTTTTTTCTCTGATGTTGACTTCTTGCACATCAAGAATCAAGGTGCTGACAACAAGCTGGATTGCCCATTGTTGTAATTATGGAGATAACAAACTTTGAGATTATGAAGGTATTGGTCGACAATAGTAGCCATGCAAACATAATTTTCTTATTGATGTTGAAGAGCATAAACATGGCAAAGCTAAAATTTGAGCCTGTGCACACCCCCTGGTAGGATTTGAGGGGTTGGAGATCATCCCTAAAGGACCTATAAACTTGTACACTTCATTTGGAGAAGCACCTCGATGAAGAATGCTGATGGTCAATTACCTAATCGTCAATATACCCTTTATTTACAATGCTTTTATTGGACAACTAATGCTGAAAGACTTTTGAGCCATACTCTTGGCCTATCACATGAAGGTCAAGTTTCTAATAGCTGCTACAACATGAAAGAAGCTTAGCACTGTTACATAATCTCCATCGAGAGGCATAAATAGAAGGCTGGTCCAAAATTGAAGCCCTCAAAGGATGTCTCAACAACGAAACTTGAGGTGGGACATCAAAACCAAAAACAAAAGCTAGAAGAGACTAAGGTTGAGCGCATTGAAGAGTTCAAGACCATCAAACTAGAACCTGGAAACCCTAATAAGACCACCAGGATCAGGATTGATCTTAGAAGTAACATAAAGTGTTTGATAGTTGATTTCTTTAGAAAAAATATTGATATTTTTGCTTGGAAAGCTACTGACCTATAGGGAATTGACCCTAGCATCATCGTCCACCACCTAAACATGAGCCCTCAATTACGCCAGTTAAATAAAAGACTAGAACCCTCAACGCTAAAAGATGCCAAATTATTAAAGATGAGGTTAACGAACTCTAAGAAATAGGATACATTGTAGAAATTTAATATCCTAGTTAGCTTTGTAATGTAGTCCTTGTCCCTAAGAATAAAGAAAAATAGTGAATGTGTAATGATTTTACCGATTTGAATAAAGCTTGTCTTAAAAATTCTCACCCATTACCTCATGTAGATTTATTAGTTTATTCTACTACTGATTGTGTTCTTTTAAGTATGATGGATGTATTCCAAGGTTATTATCAAATTTTCATGGTCCCTAAGGATAGGGATAAGACCTCTTTTTTGGTCCTCGATGGCATACACTATTTTCTGGTCATGTCTTTTGGGCTTAAAAAAGTAGGTGCAACCTACTAGATACTTGTGAACCGATGTTCAAAAATGATATTGGTAGGACCATTGAGGTTTGTGTCGGTGACATGATTATCAAAACGAAAAAAGAACAAAATCACCTTGCCAACTTTACTCATATATTTTTCATATTGTATGCATTTGGCATGAAACTCAACTCTAAAAAATGCATATTTAAGGTGAGAGGAGACAAGTTTTGGGCTCTATGGTTGGCTAGAGAGGCATTGAAGCATACCTACAAAAAATTCAAGCAATTTCGGACATTGCATCTCCTCGAACAGTTAGAGATGTCCCGTATCTAATCAAAGGGATTATGGCTCTTGGTTAGTTCATCACTTGTCTAGTGGATAAAAGCCTACTTTTTTCAAAATCCTTAGAAATGCAAGGAAATTCCTGTGGACGAAGCAATGTGACCAAGCCTTGGTCAAATTAAAGCAACACCTATCAATGCCACCAATGCTGCCTAAGCCTGAGGTCGAAGAGGTTTTGTAAATTTATTTAGTAGTCTCCTAGGCAACAATAAGTTCAATTCTAGTCTCAACCAAACATGGCATCCCCCGCCCTATGTACTACAGTAGTAAAGCATTGCAGGCACATGATACAACTATTTGGAGATAAAAAAAACTTGCACTTGCTTTGGTTACTATATTCAAAAAATTGAGACCTTACTTCCAATCTCACTCCATTAAGGTTTTAATGAATTAACCACTGAAATAAACTAGATACGTCAGGGTGATTGATGAAGTAAGCCATCAAGTTAGATAAATTTGACATCACCTTTTAGCTCAGAATTGCTATAAAGGCCCAAGTGTTAGAAAACTTTACTATGGAGAGACTCAACCTAACTGACCTAATCGACCAAGAATCCCTCATGTGGACCATGCATGTCGACGGTTTAGCAACTTTCTCAAGAGGAGGAATAAGTGTTTCACTGCACTTTCCACAAGCCAAGGAGTATGACTTCATGATTAAACTCGACTATTGGGTCTCCAATAATGAAATAGAACATGAGGCTCTCTTGATAGGCATAAGGATAGCCATTGATAGAGAAGTCGAGTAGCTGGTAGCCATTATTGATTCCCAACTAGTTGCTGAATAGTTCAAAGGAAACTTCAAAGCTAAGGAAGCTATGATGAGCAAGTATTTAGTTGAGGTCAAGAAGTTATAGCAACAATTTAAAAAGCTCTCCCTTAGCCAAGTCCCTCGATCAAAAAAATGAAAAAACAAATGCCTTGTCAAAATTCATCGCCTCGACAAAAAGAACAAAGGATAGAATCATCACATTCCTAGTCATCAACAAACCTACCATAGGCAATTGCGACCCAAACTTGGTTGGGCAAATAACAGAAGTAACTCTCTCTTGGTAAAATAAAATAAAAGCTTACTTGAGGGAAAGCCAAATTCTCAAAGATAAAGAACAAGTGTGCAGATTTAGAGGTCAAGCAACAAAGTTTACCCTTGAGGAGCATGGTTAACTTTATAGGTGATCAATTTTCAAACCACTATTAAGGTATTTGACACCAAAGGAAACTCAAGAGGTCTTACAAGAAGTCCATTTAGGAATTTGTGGCAACTACTCCAGAGGACGATCTTTAGCCCAAAAAATCATCAAACATAGGTATTAACTTTGCTAGAAAATGCCTTTCTTTCCAAGTCCACTCCAACATACCTCACCGACCAGCATCAACGTTAGTGTCTATTCAAATCACATAGCCCTTTGACCAGTATAGGATAGATATAGCTAGCTCCTTCCCAAAGACCACAGGCTAAAAAGAGTTCATGATCGATACAGTCAAATACTTCATAAAGTGAGTCAAAATAGATGTGGTCCTAAAGATAACTGACTCAACTATTAAAACTTTCATGTGGAAATATATTACTGTTATTTCAGTTTGCCCAAAGCATTGATATCAGATAATGGAACGCAATTCTAGAGCAGGAGCACGAGGAATTTGTTCGAAATCCTGAGAATTCAACAACACTTCATTTTAGTTAGGAACCCCCAAGCCAATGGACAAACAAAAGTCACCAACAGAACCGTCCTAAACAATCTCAAGGCTTGACTTGAAGGATCTAAAGTGAGTTGAGCAAATGACCTCCATGAGGTACTTTGTGTGTATAGAACCACCCCTTGGATTACCACAAGTCAGAGCCTCTACAGTCCAATCTCTAGGTCAAAAGCAATCGTTCCAACAGAATTGGTACAATACATAACTTGAGTGATCCACTATAACCTAATTAGGAATGACTCTAAAAGAGAATTCAACAATGCAAAGATACAGGTCGAAGATGACCCAATATTATAATAAATGAGTTTGACTAAAAAGCTTCAAAGTAGATGACCTCATCCTCAAAAATGTTGAAGTCTCAAAGAACATAGGTAAACTTGATCCAAAATGGGAAGGGCCATAATCAGTGGTCAAAGTAGCAAAGCACAACTCTTACCGACTAGTGGATATAAATAGTAATGAGCTTCCTCAACCATAGAATACAGTGAACTTGAAAAAAATTTATGTGTAAAAAGACTAAGATCTCCACTCAACTGTACTTAAGTATGATTATAGATCAATAAAAACTACTTATGTTTCTACAACTATTCACTCGCACAAACAACTAAGGCTTCTAGCCTAAATTCATAAATGAGTTGATCATTTGAAGTCAACCCCGTAACCAACCAAAAACTAGTTTCAAACCGTAAACTAAGGCTTCTAGCTTAAATTCATAAATGAGTTGATCATTTAAGTTTGACCTCGTAGTCGACCACAAATCAATTTATGCCATAAACTAAGGCCTCTAGCCCAAATTGACAAACAAGTTGATTGTTTAAAGTCAACCCTATAATCGACCCTAACTCAACTTCAACAACAAGTTCCTTCAAGCTTAAACTAATAAACAAACTGATCATTTAGGTTTGGCACTCGACGACCACCTTAGTTTTGAACCAATCAAATAAAGTCACATGTAGCCATAGGTTCTAAATATCAAAGCATTAAAAATGCAAAATAACTAGGCTACATATGATAACAAGGATCTAAATATGCCATTGATTCAAATTTGGTATGAGCATTACCTTGTTTATCTCAAAAACGAAGGAAGCTAGAAGAATCACTTCAACTCCTTGAAATTTTTGTCCAGTGGTGCATTAGAGTAGTGACAAGATTTCTCCAACCGAAAATGTTTTGTTTTAGCTGAAAATTTAATTGGAACTCCTCAACACCTTGAAGGATCTATAGTCCAAAAGAACAGCTCAATCAGAACTCAAAAAGGTCCCCAAGAATTACCTCCAAGTTGCTGCCAGAAATTGGATCTTGAAAGACTAGCAATTCAATTGTCTTGCATCTAACATTAAGATCCAAACACCAATGCTCTATCTGATTCTCCTCAATATTAGCTGGAGATAAAGAGAAGAATATGCAAAGATGAAGGCTAGAATTGGAGGTAGGAAAAGAAGAGAAGTAAAGTTTCAACACATGAGGCAACACTTAGAATTGGAGGGAAAATTGAGAGAATCTAATTCTTTCACATGCAGTGTATCAAGCTACCCCTCTCACACTCTATATCCATATATAGAGGGAGGATGGTATGATGCCAAGTTGGCATCACACCTTCCTCAAATGACCAACCACTTGCTTGCAAGTTGGCAAGCAAGTAGCATGTGAATTTTGTGTGAATTTGAATTTTATCTGGAATCTTCAGTTCATTTAATGAAGTGTCATCCAAGTAAATTTTAATTCCACACTTAATGAACCTTTCATTTGAATTTTTCCTCCAAAATTAAATCTCCATTTTAATTAAATTAAACTCCTTTAATTTATTTTATTACCTTAACTCTTTAAGTCTATAACTTAACTCCTTAAGCTAGTATTTGTTAACTTAACTATTTAAGTCAACTTGACCAATTGATAGCCATGTTGTACCAAATAATCAACTCCTTAATTAATTGGTCTTAATTTAACGTTTTAAATTAATTAGATCAAATTAACAATTAAATTGATCAAGCCAAGCCCATGGAGCCCAACTAATTAGCCAAAATGAATGCTTTTGAAGAACCATTTTAGCTCTACGCGTACCATGCACATGTGGTCATTCCATCTCCAATCTCTTGAAGAAGTCGAGGGTAGTATGTTTGTTGGCTCCTCAATAGCCTTGATAACTAAGTTTCTATTCTCAATGTTTAATTCCTTTTTATGACCTCATTTTTGAACAACGTCTTTCTCAAATTGTCATACTAAGTTGACTAAGTATTTTTTGGAATCGATCATTATAGAATATATAGGAAATGTACTCACCTTTCACTGCAATGAGGAGTTGGATCCCATCTTAGATCTCACAAACATCCATGTCTGAGTAATTCATATCTAATCTCTACTTGAACGACCCGGTATGTGGCCAAGGAAGAGTCAAAACATGAGGACCTAAATATAAGGTTACCTTGGATCCTCAAGTCAAAGGACTAATTATATGTACTAGCATAAGCTAGAGAACTTGCTATTATCGACTTGCCACTTTGGCTATCTAGTGTATTCTCCGAGCGGGTCTTCAATGCCTTGTTCTCTAACAAGCACCCATATCTCAAATGGCATTGCTCATGAAATAGAGCAATATCCAACCCTTGGATTTACATATCATTAGTTCAAGTTTATCCAAATCTTAGATGCCATTCTCATAAGATCCTATAACTTGAAAGATTTAAGATCACGATTATGAAAGACTTATTTCATGACCATCACTGAGTATACTGACCAAGTCTCAAAATCTTGTGTGACATAAGCGTTTCAACTAAATGCCAATGAAGCGAATATAAGCATAAAATAAAGAAGGCAATTTAATGAATATCATTCAATCAAGATTGTATCACAAGTGAAACAATTTACATGCCAATTTAATTAGCTTGTAGGGTACTATTCCAACAATCTACCATTTGCCCTAAAGCTAATTCCCCATAATCTTAGACCTATTTTCTCAAGATGTCCTTCAAAGAGCTTTTGAGTTTAGTCAGTGGATCTATAATATTCTCTTCCAAAGCAACTCTTTGCACTTGGATGTCACCTCTATCAATGATCTCCTTGATCAAATAATACAACCTCGATATATTCTTGAATTGCTGATGAGATATTAGCTCTTCAACTTATGCTACTACCCCATTGTTGTCACAGATGACAACTACTAGCTTAGTAATGCTAAGCACTACATCCAACTCTTAGCTGAAGTTTTTCATCCAAACATCTTTCTTTGCAGCTTCCAAAGCCATAATATATTCCCCCTATGTGGTTGAATCAGCCGTGATGTCTTGTTTGGAAATCTTCCAACTCATCGTGCCACCATTAAGGTAAAATATAATCTAAAAGTAGATTTTAAGTCATCTACATCGGATTGGAACTAGAATCTAAAAACCCCTAAAGTTTCAATTCTCCATTTTGTATACCAAAAATAAATCCTTAGTCCTTCTCGAGTACTTAAGGATTATTTTAACGACCATCCAATGACATTCACTATGGTTGGATTGGAAATGACTCGTAGTACTTAAAGGGTGTGCCACATCCAATCTTGTACATTGAACGGCATATATTATGCTCCCAATAATGGATGCAAAAGTATGTGGGACATTCTGTCTCTTATCATCAATCTTAGAGGTAATAAACTTGGAGAGACAAATATAATATTTCATAGGGAGGAATCCCTCTTGGATTCTTCTATACTAAACTTCTTTAGTATCATGTTAATGTACGGGATTTGGGAAAGCCTCAACACCTTCCTCGATCTATCTCTATAGATAAATATTCCTAATGTGTAGGATGCTTCTCCTAAATCTTTTATGGAGAATTAAGTAGATAACCATGCTTTAATACACTCTAACATTTCTTTCTCATTCCCAATGACAAGAATGTTATCAACATAAAGCACAATAAACTGTATACTACTCCTACTAGCCTTTTTGTACACACAAGGTTCATACACATTTTTAACAAAGCTAAATAAATTGACTGTCTTATCAAAACGTATGTTCCAACTTCAGGATGCCTATGTGAGTCCATAATGGATCTTTGGAGTTTGCAAACCTCTTGCTCACTCTCTTTAGATGTAAAACCTTGTGGTTACTCCATATAAATTTCTTCTACAATGTTACCATTGAGGCAAGCGGTTTTCACATCCATTTGCCATATCTCATAGTCATAATATACTACTATGGCAAGTAAAATGTGAATAGATTTAGGCATTACGACCGATGAAAAAGTTTCCTCAAAATCAATATTGAAACTTTGAGTATAACCTTTTGCTACTAGTCACGCCTTAAAGGTGATCAAGTCTCTATTAACTCCTAGCTTTCGCTTACAGATTCACTTGCAACCAGTGGAAACTATTCTCTTTGATAGATCTACCAAAGTCCATACTCTGTAGAAATACTTGGAGTCCATTTTATATTTCATAGCTTCTAGCCAATGTCTCGAGTATATGTTAGATATAGCTTCCTTATACATCTTCAGATCGCTATCTAATTAAACCATCTTATGAAGAAATCCAAACCTATTGGGTTACTTCTTGATTTGGTCTGAAGTTTTTAGAGGTTGTATGTAAGGCTTTTAATGCTCATTTATTTCCACTACCTGTAGGATTTGATGAACATCTTGAACTTCATCAACAATAATGCCTATTCTATCTAATAGAAAATCCCTTTTCCAAAAAAATGGTGTTCCTTGAAACAAAAACTTTTTGTTCTGAGGGATCATAAAAGTAATAACCTAAAGACTCTCTTGGTTATCACACGAACTTGCATAAGATAGATTTGCTATCCAATTTGTCTCCCACTAACTATTTGATATAAGCAAGAGACCCCCAAACGCTTAGATAATGGCAAAAGGGTGCTTTGCCACACCACATTTCATGTGGTATTTTTGGCACCGACTTTGAGGGTACTACATTTAGTAACTTCACCACCATATGTAAGATGTATCCCCAAAAGGATATGGGTACATCGAAAAAGCTCATCATAGAACATACTATGTCTAACAAGGTATGGTTTCTCCTCTCAACTACTCCATTGTGTTAGGGTATGTAGGGTGGAGTCCATTAAGAGAGAATCCCATTCTTCTTTAGATAATCAAAGAATTCAGTACTTAAGTATTCTCCCCACTCAATCCAATCGAAAAGCTTTAATACTTAGTCCCTTTTGCTTTTCTACTTTATTCCTATACTCTTTGAGCCTTTCAAAGGCTTCAAATTTATATTTCATAAGATACACATGTCCGAACCAACTATAATCATCCATAAAAGTGATGAAGTAAGAATAGCCTCATCTTACACTAACTCTTAATGGGCCACAAACATCCGTATAGATCAAATCCAAATAACTTGTGGCGTGATCCATTTGTCCCACAAAAGGAGCATTGGTCATTATTCCCTTCAAACAAGTTTGACAAGTAAGAATATGTCCTCAATGCCACTTACATTTAGTGCTTTGAGAGCTTTTAACTTGTTCATCCTATCTTTAGAGATATGTCCAAGTCTTGTTGCATGCCATAAAATGACATCTTTTTGGTTATCTAATTTTCTTTACTTGATTGAATATTTAATGAAGGTTGGGAATCAAGTATGCAAAAACCATTATTTAATTTATCTTGTGCAATTAAAGAACCATTCTTCAATGCTTTCAACACCCCATTCAATATAGAAAAATCATATCCTTCATTATAAAAAGTAGGAATTGAAATAATATTCTTAACAAGATAGGGACACAATAACAAGGAATTAATACAATGCAAGCATTCCCCTAAGTCTAACTTGATAACGCCTTGGACCATGGTCTCTATTTCCTAGGCGGAGGATCATATCCCCTTCATTAAGACTTTTTCTTCTTTCTATCCCCTATAATGAATTACAAAGGTGAGAACTACAAGTGGTATCAAATATCCATGAGGAAGTTGTTAAGTGTACTTAAAAAAAGTACATACCCTTCTTGAGTGTTGCAAGGTAAGCATTTTAAATTTCTTTTCCAATGCCCTTTTTTGCCACAATGGAAATAACTTGCATTGGTCTTAGCCTCTTTATTCTTCTTAACTCTCTCCGAACTTTTCAAGGCTTGCTTCCCTTTGGAGGAAAAACTCTCTTTCCTTTTACCTCCCTTTCAAGGTACCCCTAGGCCCCTAGACTTATAGGAGAAAACAAGTATAAAAAGATTTTCTTTTTTCATTGTCGCCATGGCAGTTACCAACATATTCACCAATTTGTTAATCATCATCTCTTGCTTGGATATATTAATGTTTATAACAAATTAGTCGAATGAGGAGAGCAATGACTATAGGATCAAAACCACATAGAGGTCATTATCCATAATCACATCAAGTTGTCCAAGCTTCTCAATGAGTCCAATCATCTTGACCCTATGATCATGGATGCTAAAACCCTCAATCACCATTGACCTAAAGAGCTCTCTTGATAATACAAACTTTTTGTGTCTAGTTTGTACACCATACAACTTTTATAGGTGTTTGTAGATCTCACAAGCATGCCTCATATGCTCATGAGTCTGTTGGAGCTCATTGGTCATGGAAGCCATCACGAGGCATCTTGCTTGTGGATTATCATCTACAAACTTAGTGAACACTTCATGGGCCTCATCGGTGGCGTCATCACCAAAGGTATCAAGCATACTTTAACCAAGGACATAGGTTCTCTTTTCAGAATTTAGAATTATCTTAAGGTTTTTCAACCAATCATGGAAGTTAGACTCAATAAACTTATTAGTTTCCAAAAATAGTGTGGAATCGGTTCTTAGCCATTTTGAAGATTTGGAAAATCTACAAGAGATAAAAGGAAGAGTATAAGCATATGATTGAATATATTGATATTAAAAACATGCTCATGGTCTTTCAAGTATATTTTTCTCCCACTATTTTATCAAATCCTTCATGCCCTAGAAGAATTTGGGAAATCTCATTTCTTAGTGAGAATCAAGACTTTAAGGACATGTAAGTGGACCCATGACTCATGAGACATCCACAAACAATTGAAAGGTAAGAAGCTTTTGCTAATTGTATCTCATGCAACTCTTGATATATTTTACCTCACTTTTCATGTAGACCTACGACTCGTGCATAACACATTAGGTTCTATCATTCATTGAACGTGGGCTCACAACTCTTTGTGACTTTATAATAACTAATATTCATATTAGTTTAAATTCCTTTAAACTAATTAACTCAATTCAACTAATTTTCATTAGTTGAAGAGTACCCAATCTCCACACTTGATGTCTAACCTCAAACCTCTAGAGCCTAATTAATTGGCAGAATTGAATGATTTTGACAAACCATTCTAGCTCTACATATTCCATGTAAATACAATAGTTTCATCTCCAATCTCCTAAAAGAAGCCTAGGGTAAGATATTTGTTGGCTCCTCAATAGCCTCGATACAATGTTTCTATTCTCAATGTTCAATTTCCCTTTATGACCTCATCTTTGAAAAATTCTTTTTCCAAATTTTCATACTACCTTGTGCAAAGATTTCTTGGAATCTGTCATTATATAATACATAAGAGATGTACTCGCCCTTTACTACAACAAAGAGTCGGATCCCATCTTGGATCTTAGAAATCTCCATGTCTAAGTAGCCCATAACTAATCTCTACCCCAACAACCCACTACATGGCAAGTTGACAATATAAAAATGAACAAAAAGTTGCATTTCAAAAATTGGAACTTCCAAGTACATCATTACAAAGATCATTTATAAACTTGAATTACATCAAAATGCCCTACAGGGAAAACAAACTTGAATTAAATAAAGCAAACAAAGACAAATATGGTCCTTAGCTCGATCCAGTTCCTTCCCCTTCAGCTCGAGCTACTCAATCAACTACAACTTCATCAATAGCTTGATCGAACTCATCACCTGAAGGTATGAGCACCACTGTGGAAGGGTCCTCGACCTCTTGCTTGGGTACTACAATTGGCATTGTCTGAATTGCAACAACTGGTTGAGATAACGCTACTTCATTGGTTAGAAAGTGTGCTCAACAAATGGGAAAAAGGTAGCTACATCGACCTTGACATCCCTAATATCAAATGCAAAGTCATTGGCAAAGTTAAATCCACTAGCCACTTGGACCATACTAGGATGAAGAGTAGCTACAACTCTAACTAGAGGTGCAACATTAGACCTGAATGCAGGAACTTTCTCTTTGATTGGTGTGAGGTCAGGATAGTTCTCGAGCTACTTCATTGAGTTCAGCCATGCCTAATCCTCAGGATGAAATTGATACCCCAGGAATTCGAGCTATTTTATAGCCTTCTCAAAGGCCTCCCTTGTGTTGTCAATTGAGAAGGTAATACTGGCATCTTGGAACACCAAGAATAACATGAATTGTTGCTAGACCTTTTTTCAGATCCCTATGAGCATCTTGAAAAATTTAGATCGAGAATAGTTCATGGCAATGTTATGCCCATGTGCTCAACTAGCATCATAATTGACCTGAGCATCTAACCTGGCCTGCAATAATAGATCATTCATTTTGCTCTTCTCAATCACCACTGCCAGGAGCTACACATCTTTATCCTTGAGCTACTTAGTTGGCTGCTCGATCCTCAATTGCATGGAGTCGAACTGAGTTTTAGACACTTCTGTGCTACTTTATCCCTTCCAGAGCTCATCTCGATCACAGATGACAAACTCTGACCTCTAGTAGAAGTCGTATCCTGGCTGGTTCACCTACAACAATAACAAGTTTAGTCACAAAATTCAAACCCAAACTTGGAAGAAAGGAATTAAAATTCGTATGACATACGCTAGGGCCTTCAAAGCCTCCAACCAAGTCATCTTAAGCAATTTTTTCTAGTATGGCATAAAGAGTCAAGCCATCATCACCATCAAGGGTGCAACTTGGGTAGATATGAAGGCCATTTTGAAGAAAAGATTTCTTCCATCTTACTATTACAGGGAGATACACCAAAAACTACAAAGACTCATTCAAGGGTCTAAGTTTGTTGAGGACTACCATAAGGAGATGGAGATGTTGATGATTAAGGCAAACATAGAGGAGGATACAGAAGTGACAATGGCTAGATTTATTAGTGGTTTGAATGGAGAAATTGCTAATGTTGTGGACCTACAACATTATGTGGAGATGGAGGATTAGGTGAGATTGCATGGTGTCCCTAGATCTATTGTTTTATTAGAGATGTTAAGTTTTTGAGCCATTTTGGGAAGGTTTTGTGGGGTAAGTTAGCTACTAAGCTTTTGTGTTTTACTACTTGTCATCCACAAACTAATGGACAAACTGAAGTGGTAAATAGAACTTTGGGTACTTTGTTGTGTGTTGCTACAAGAAGAAATTTGAAAACATGGGAGGATTGTTTGCCTTCTATTGAATTTGCTAATGATAGGTCAATATACGTTCTTCCATAAGTTTTTCATCTTTTGAAATTGTATGTGGTTTTAATCCTGCGACTGTTTTGGATTTGACTCCATTGCCTTTGAGTGATATTGCAAACTTAGATGGTGAATGCAAGGCTAAAAAGGTTAAAATTATACATATGAAGGCACGTGCAATGATTCAAAAGAGAAGAAACAGGTTCTGTCGAAAGAGTGAACAAGGGGCAGAAGTAGGTGATATTTGAACCTTATGAATGGGTTGCATTCATTTGACAAATCCTAATAAGAATGGGCTAAGGAAGATAAGAGCATGTCAAGAAGCCAAAAGAATGAAGTTGGATAGCCCATCACCGTGTGCTTCGTCTACATAGCCTGACAAGGCCTGAGAAGGCCAAAAGAATTCCCCACCATGTGGGACTCATGGAGAAAAGAAGAAGCTACGACCAAGCCAATATATTATTCTTGATTGGATTTGGGCATGGATTATTTTCTGTA
>JACGDI010005211.1:0-14663 GCA_014898725.1 Jacaranda copaia
TATTATTATTATTATTATTATTATTATTATTATTATTATTATTATTATTAGCTTAATGTGCTAATTAATACTCTAAACATTTAATTGATGGTATTTTATTTAGATTAATTCATTTATTTATCTAAAGAAATCATTATATTAAATGAAAATAAATATAGGCAATATAATTCTATTAATATTATTTTATTTAATATATGGGTATAATTTATCTATATTACATTTGATCAAATGTAAGAATCCGTCTCTATTATATTATATTATGTTTGTGTAATTATATCTAATTTACTTAATAATACAATAGTTTAATAATTTTCAAGTCATATAATTTCCACTTTATTCCTAAATTATATATTACATAATAGTGTAATAAAAAAATATATTAAGATATTTTTTGCAAATAATTGAATCTATTAAATATTTTTTTGATACATAGACATATATTATTAATCATACTTTTTTAAATTTATTAATCTATTTCCTATACATAAATAAGTGTGCATTTTTTATTAATGTAATAAATTTAATTTTTAATACTTAATTTGCTACTTAATAGTTATTTTAATTTTAATTAATGAATAATTGTTCCAATGTCATACAACATATATTATTTTTAGAATAAAGAAAAATTAAAAAATCAAAATAAAAAATCAAATAATTTAATTATACATTATTTCATTACAACCATATTTCAATCATTATAAATATATATACATATACATCATCCAACAAAAAATATACATATATATTACAATAAAAAATTACTTTTACCCTACAAAACCAACAAAAAAATAATTGATTTAACATCAACAGTAAAGTTTGTCTTCTCCCAAAACATAAAAAAACAAACAACTCATTTTCAAATAATTTTTCATGTATTTCATAAACCAAAAAAAAATACTCGGCACATTCTTCAAATTTTCTCCCAAAAATCCATTCTCCCAAAATATTTTTTACAATTCACCCAAAACACAGCCAAGCTTTTAATGGCTTGACCAACAAAATGCATGATCAACTACAAAATCAATACCAAAGATAAAGAAATAGCCATGAAAATACAGAACCTCTGCAATGCGAGGAGAAACTAGAATATGTAGAACCCCAAGAAATGTAGAAACAACAATGCAAGGAGAAACCAGAATATGCAGAACCAAAAACCAGAAATAGCACATCAACTCCCTAGAAATTGTAGAACCTCTGCAATGCAAGGCTACATAAGGACAGATCAAATGGAGGATAGCCAAAAAAGCCTAACATGGAGTGCTAACAATGCTGGACACAGCCCCCAGTGTGTTAACCAAATATGAACTCAACACACAAAATATATGGAGTCATAAATAGACAGACTCAGTGCTTAATGCTCAATGCTCAAGACTCAAGACCATCTCAGCTTAAACTGCATGAGACTCAAGATATTAAGCACACAAGCTTACACCAACACAATGAACAACCCTTATTCACACTCACGTTATGTTATATGATAGTAAGATGTCATAGAAATCACAAATTTGTGATTATAAAAATGAACACTAATGACCAGTGCTTATGAAGATTATATAATGGTCACCATGGAAGTATACTTACTTCTGCACTCAAGGGGTGGAGAAACCCTAAGCATGGTGCCTCTAAATTAGCTTTATGACATGTATTAAATGTCATAAAGCAAATTACCAACACATTAAAACATTCAAATTAGAACAAGGTTCACATTAGAGCATATAAAATGACCCAATTGTACACTGAAACTTTTCAAACTACCAAATAATATATTGAACATGTTAGCAGGTAAATTATTTGAAGCAATCAGCAGGCATTCAATCAAAGAAACCATAAGCCCAAAAAATCATTTTTTTTAACAGGTTTCAAAAACCAAACTCCAACGAAGGACCAAGTTAACAGAACTCACAATACAACTAAAAGCAAAAGATAGAGTATCCTACAAATCTCCCCCCTTTGAAACAAGCTCTAGAAATTTGGAATTTCCTACATTGTCAGCACAGCTAGATGATGTTTGGCCTGCTGTTGTGCAAGTATGTGTAGCGTAAGGGAGGTGTAATAGTGCTTTTGGTGTCTATTGTGTGCTATGGGAAGAAGGTGAGTTTGGGTATGGTATAATGGATGTATATAGTGCAAATTGGCTTGAACATCCAAAGGAAATGCAACCACTAACAATGCAATTTCTATTCCAAAAATAGTATGGATGTGATATAGCATTGCCTTTGTTAGCCTTATGTAAAGAAAACAAAACACACTACTTCAGTCTGCATTCCTTAATTTAAGATCATGTGAAAAAGGGAAAGCTGAGAGAGTATAGGCCAAACATCATCACACAGTAAGTTACAATAACAACATAGGCTAATACCAATTACAATAGACAAGCCACAAAAGTGTTTCATTGATGACTAAAATTGTTATCCTCATACACACAAGTAAATAATCTACAAATTACAATAACAAATTGACTTTCATATCCAACCATGCAGAATTACTCCATAAATGTACTGATAAACAACACGCAACAGGAAACGAGAAGCCAAATTAGAATTAGAGTAGCATACTCTAAATTTCAAATCAGTAAACCATAACAAAGGTTAGACAGGTGAGTCAATTTTTGAGATGACAACACAAATTCAACCAATTTTAAACCAAGAATTAGATAAAGCACATACGGCAAAACACCCTGTGCCCATGCCGTGCAACAAATGCTTCAAAACCTTATCAAAACAATTGAAAAAAAATCAACCTTAAGGAGTTGTGACACGTGACCCAGGTGTATTGGGTCCCATACTAAGGAACAACCCACAGCCTAAGCAAGCATATTATGGCTAAATATGGCTAAACCCTAAATCTGGCCTGAACTTGCAATTAACAACAACAATCGACAGATTATGGCATAAGATGAACAACCCAAGCTAGTAGTATTCACATTTTTTCCAAAAGACATTGAAAAATGTTTGACCAAATTGCAGTTTCGAGACATTTCTAGGTAACCCAATACCTGCGTGCATGAATATAAAACAATCGACATGGTCCTCGTTATCTTGTCGCCAAGCAGGGTTTGAATTTGGTGCCTACATGTTGGAGGAATCCCTCAACCAAAATTGAGAACGGAGTGAAAGACGCAAGCAGATGGAGAGTGAGGGAAAGAGGAGAGATGTGCGTCCATGACTATAAATTGAGGGCAAACATAGGAGAATATTCAATTGCCGAGGAGGGTGTGAGTTTGCTGCCTTCTATTGGAGGAAATTTTCAAAAAAAACAAAAAAAAGAGAATGGAAGGGGAGAAAAGAGCAGACAGAGATTGAGAGAACGAGGAGAGGTGCAAGAGACAGTGGGAGGTGGGTGTGTCAGATAGGATCACAGTATGGTTTAATAGGATTAAGATGTTTTGTAAATGAATTGTAAAAATTTTTTAAATATTAAAATATTGTATTCTATAATTAAGATAAAAAATTATATATGTATTTTATATTTATCTTAGAAATTGAAAAATATCATGAAAAAAACTAGGAGAACAAAGGCCAAAAGAATAGAGCCTAAGCCGATCCACATTTTTAACTTCACACCAAAAGTTCTTGTTATTGCTTAATATAAATAAATTAAAAAAAGGAATACTTATTTGTGGCCAAAGGCTGAACTCTTGCTCAAGAGCGAGAAAAATAATCGAAGTACTATCCGATCAGCAGATACTGAAAGAGAAACAGTCGCGAGTGAAGGGAATAGATGGCGAGAGATAGCTGTCTGGCACGAGTTACGGCGGGCTTCGCCGTGGGCGGTGCTGTCGGCGGCGCTGTGGGTAACGTATCCTAATTCTCCTTAAGCCCTAGCTGCAAGTATTTCCCTTTTCTCCTTTCCCTCATAAACCCCAACGAAACGATTTTCTCTTAATTTTGCGTGCTATTTTTATCGTTCAATATGCAACTTGGAAACTGATAGTGCGCAGGAGCACAAATCTCTGCTGCGTAGCATGCTCGAACGACTGTACCTTGGCTGTAGCATTGTCAAGTTTCTCGTTAAGGAAGAAAATTTTCGCAAAATGTTGTTTCAACTGCTCATCAATGTCCGGCCGAGGCATAATTATTTTCAATTTTGCGATATCTGTGTTATGAGTGTTATTTAAATGTTTTCGTATCCATAAGGAAGTCATTATTTATGTGATATACCACATTCGGCATGCCGGTTTGCCTTTAAATTAGGCATTTTAAAAAGTCTCAAATAAAAAAAAATAAAAAAGAAAAAGTAAAACTATTCCATTTTCTGCTTCCCTGTTGGTTGATGAGATCTTTTATTGAAATATTTTGTGTGATTTCATTAAATTTTTGTTTGGCATGGTTCCACTGAATGCTCTTTGTGCTAGTTTATGTATTTGTACTCACGAATTGTTTAATATGCTATCATGTGCAGGTGCTGTTTATGGAACTTATGAGGCTATAAGATATAAGGTAAATTTTCTGCATTCTACCAGCCTTACTCAAGCTTTAAATTCCAGTTTGGTTTAATACCATTAAATCCTTCTGAGATATGCATCTGAATGTTAGTTTCTGTCCTTCTGTTGGTTCCATTTATGAATAATTGTTGATGGCATATTTACATGATAGCAAATAATGCAGTATTTAGTACTTTTGAAATAAATTAGTTTGTTTTACTCTAACTCCTATCTTAATGTTGTTTGCATGGTTAATAGGATTTTGGTAGAAATTCTCATAATGGATTTAGCAGTGTGGGTGCGGTTGTATGAATAGTGCTCTTTTAAGGGTTTTGTAAATGTTTGACATTGGCTTTGCTCTTTGAAGATTTTCCGTAAATATCTGATATTGACTGTCAGTCTTCCTTGTTTGGTCTATCTATTAGCTGACATGCACAGTTTGTGTTTCTTGTTACTTAGCTTTCCAAGTTTGTGTTGTTGAACCTTGTTAAACACAGTTGCATGATCTCATTGAGATTGTTTCGTTACTAAAATATCTATTTCAGAGATGATGTATCTCAGTGATATCACTGCCTCTTCCCAGCAAGTGATGTCTGAGAGCCATGCTCATATGACTTGTTACGTGGCATTATGATTGATGAGAGCCATACTCATTATAACCATCAAATGTTTGCTTATCTTAGTTGTCGGGACTTCTATACCATGGAATAAAAATTTTCAATGATCTTTTGGCATTCCTTCTGAAGAACACTTCTCAATAACTCGGTCAATTTTTGGCCTTTCCAAATATGAACTTTCGAAAAGAAATAGGAATACTGATCAATGATCATCTAGATCTTTCTAAGAGGATTCTTTAGGAAATTGCATGTAGATCAAAGCTTCTGTAAGAACTTATACAGGCAAAGCACTGTTAGATATTTGCTACTCGATATAGGTTGTTCCACTTGCTATGGGTTCACAACGTGCAATATATACGAGGAGTATTACAGATCTCACAGTTTAGGGCAGTACTTATAGGAGTTCCACAACTGAGGAATTGACCAACTTTATTAGTATTTTCATAATTGAAATCTTAAATGATGTGATTCCTACATCTTTTCCTGCTTGTGGTAATTGGATAAGTTTAATCTGACTTAATAATTACACATCATCATTTTCCTGCCTTTTGTAGTGAAGCTTTAAATTGTTCAATAGGATCAAGCGCATTTGAATTGTTTCAAGTGCTCCATAAGCACACACATAAGGCTGTACTCTTTGCAGCTGCCTGGTCAGGGTTGACTTTGCAGAGGTTAATGCAAGATTCTATTACTTCGCCTTGAGCGTCTAGGTTTTTGTAATTCTAGCCATCTTGGTCTCTTGTTGGACTTGTCCTCTAGAAATCTTTGAAGATTTTCTTCTTTGAAAACGTCAATCATATGATATTTTGCGCTTGTGGTGGCATTTTAACTTTTCAACTTTTGAAAATGCTGGGGATAGAAAATGAAAATGGAAACATATCCAAATGGGCCCTAAATTTGGCAGTGTACAGCCTTTTCCACTGATATCTATGATGTGAGGAACCAAACAGCATGTAGACAGCTTCAACTTCTGTTCAATAACTGGTAGCATAACCTTTCATGTTGTCCCAAAGGTTAATTTCTGAGAGTTAGTTATGGTTCTTTGTAAGGTTCTGAGAGATTTATGGTTCTTTGTAAACTTTGTACATTAAAGGCTAAACACCTCAGTATATAAAAGTTTTAGGAAGACTTGAATTTTGCAGATTTCTCATGCTTCAAGGTTGAAAAGCTTTCCAATGAAATATGCTAGACACTGCCCGTGGTATTTATCATATGTGAACTGTCTAATCATGGAGATAATTTAACAATGTGCTTATTCAAATTATGCACTTGAGCAAGCGTATAAAGAACTTTATTCACATTTTTTATAATTGCTTTTTTGTTGTCATCATATCATAATTTTGGTCATTCCTAGTTGGTCTCAGCATTATATCATTGATGCGAGTGAAGATGGAGAGTATGAAATCTCAATCTTTTAATATGATTCCTTTCTTGTGCCTCAAAGTTGGACTTAGTCTTTACTAATGTAAAGATTTATATTGTTCTGCAAAAATGTGCTGAAGTACAGTCTCTTTATCTAGTTTTGTTTGGATTTTGAGACGAAAGTTTTACCTTCTGAAAAATGCAGGTTCCAGGTCTCCTAAAAGTACGATATATTGGACAGACAACGCTAGGTAGTGCTGCTGTTTTTGGACTTTTCTTGGGTGCTGGAAGCTTGATACACTGTGGAAAATCTTATTAGACTCTTTTATTCTAGTTCGCCCTAAAGTAAAACTTGCATTGTGTTCACCCTAAATCACATTGCTACAGATGTTGTTTATATTAATTCTCTAGGCCTTTTCTGCCTAAGTTCATGCTTTTGCTTTTGTGAGTCCAAAACTGCTCTCATATGGAGCATCATGGAAAACTAACATGCTTTCATGTTGTTTTATCTTCATCTTGGTGTGAATAGCGATTGGTTTGGTAGTGGCCTTTAAGCAATTGTTCTTTATATGATCTACAATAATGATTCCATCATGCTAATAAAATCTTTGGAGATCCTTCATATGATTAATTGTTTTTACACTTTTGATAAGATTATCATGATTCTCACTAGAAATCTTTTTCCTGCTTGAGATGTCATTCAACTCGTAGCACCATAGCTAAATTGTGCATGTCCTCGACCGGTGAGAATTCCCACTCTCAAATGGCAATAGGATTGCAGCTTGCAAAGTCGGTAGTTCCTTTGCTACAAGTTGCCAATTGCAGCCAATATATGTATATATATATATAGATTGACATGTTATCTTGTACATTTAGGTGTGTTGGATTTTCTCAATTGAATTTTCTATGATGCAACCACTGTGTTTCATGGTGGCGAACTATGGACTTTCACAAGCAACTTTGTGTGTATTATGAAAAGCCAATAAATTTCTTTCCCATTTGGGACACAACTTATGGTGACAAGACACTAGAATAAAGGTAATTGCTCAATAAACTATGGAGAACACAAAATGATTAAGATGATCTTACTGCTGACTAGCTTTTCCATCTAGAGCATAGCAGGTGAATTCACATGTAAATGCAGAGTACACAGAAATCAGATTTCACAGCTTAAACATGCATGAATGTGGGAAGAATGACAATGTATACAGCTACAACAACGAAATTAACAGTGGCCCATGGGTTCAAATCCTGGATTCTATCAGTCTGATTGATTAAAATTTAAATTCTGAGAACAATGCAAGTATTACAGAGGGAGGAAAGATGAAAGAAACAACAGTTGAGACACAAAATTCGAGAGGAAGAAAGTTTGACAATCATTGATATGAATGTGAATTAGCACGTTAGTCTCTGGAAATCAAGTACAACTTTAGCACATTAAACTATCAATTTCCTGCATGGAAACTTGATACAAATGCAATGTTCTAAAAGTAGAAGAGAAGCTAGAAAGTCCATACGTGCCATCAAGTTCATTGGCTGCTTTTGCTTCACGTTCCAAGTGCATATAACACAATTAACAAAATCTCAGACATCATCGCGGTAATCTTCCTTGAGCATTAATTCAATTGGCTCAAGCTCCCATGCAAGAGGAGAGGACGGAGGGGAGTCCCATCGTATTGGTGAAGAGGGAGGAGACTCAAAATAATCAGAAAACTCTGACATGGATAACTCTTCCAGGTCGGCGTAGCAGCGCATGCTACCATTATCAGGATCAGTCTGAAAAGCAGATAAAGCCAAGTCAAATATCAAGATCCACTTAACTTTTGTGCATTCAAACACTAAATGCAACAAATGTAGAGGAACATTCATACCTTTGCTTGTTTCATTATTAGATCTGCGGAGTCTGCACAAAGAAAAAGCTTAGAAACTTTTTTCACCAGTCAAGTAAATAGCTCTGGAATTTGAAACTTATGAGTGCAAATGATTATTCAGAAATATTTGGATGTGAAGACTTGTGAAAAACTTCATAAGATGGGCATATCGCAAAACTGTACTCCAAGAAAGTCCCTCTAATTTTTCTTGCTGAGTAGAAAAAGCTACCATACACATGTTTGAAGCTTAGAAGAAAGAGTTTTGACTCACGAAAATTACATAGAACTTCCATGACAGTAACTCTCTCCAGTGATCACTCTTACTGATCAGAAAAATAAATGGTATCTAATAAGAAACCACAGAAGCAGCACGACGCTAACAACTTGAACAATATTCCATCTAGTGAATAAGCATATTTATGTTTCCAAAACATTCAATGACATATTCCTTTGCACACCTCTAAGTGTTTCAACTACCTCACTGTAACTGGCAAGACAAACAAATACTTACAACCATGCATCCACCTTTCTAAGTTAACTGTCAACAAAAACATTGCACAAATGCAAAATAACAAAGAACCTAGACATCCATTCCTTTCTTTCAAGAAAGATGTCTTATCTGCCAGAATCCTCCGCTCATATTGAAATAGTTTTACTAATATTTATTCTTGAAAAAACAGTGAATACATGAATGCATTGTAATATTACCAAAAACATAGCCAAATATGAACCACTATGCAAATTTCAAAAAGGAAAAGTAAGAGAACAAGGAGCATTAAAAATCAACTCTGTTAGGCTTATGGTATTCTAACCATACTAAGAAATAAAGTGAATGGATTATGCAAATTTCAAAAAGGAGAAGTAAGAAAACAAGGAGCATTAAAAATCAACTCTATTAGGCTTATGGTATTCTAACCATACTAAGAAATAAAGTGAATGGATTATGCATTTGAACAAATTACCATGTCCAGGAAGAACTGTGTCCCAGAAATTAAGTTCAAATGCTGCCTTTTGTGCTTCAATGCACTTACGGTGGTCATGCAAGAAACCCTCTTCCGCAATGTTAAGTTCCTCATTGATTGAACTATTCTTCTTCGACTGTGCCTCAGCCTCAAGAACATGGTGGTGCATATATCCATCTTCTACAATATTACACTTTCTATTTTGTGAACCTTTTTTCTGTGAGGACGCTTCAAGATGAATGGATGACTTGTTTGTAATGTCATTCAGAGCTTTACGACTCTCCAGTCGAACTCCACCCTTTTTAGCAACTGGTTTGGAGGTCTTGGATTTACCCTCAACCGTGGCCTCTACAAAATAAGATCAACTTTATTCCTAGGGTAGAGGTAGTATTTATCAAAAAGCATACAATAGAAATAGTGAGGATTGCATATCCGAAGAAGTTCTTATGGGCTTAAATTTAATGCTCAAAATTAATTCCAGATGAAAATGTAAACAGGTTAAATATCTAGTCAAGAAAAATTATTGCATAACAAAGTAACATCTTCAGAGCCAGAAGTATATTTTGCAGGAAGAAAAGGTAAAGCAGAAAAATAGAACAGAAGATAAGTTATCACTTTTACGATGGATGGCAGAATTTTCATCTTGGATGCTCAGTGGGTTTAGATTGAGGGGTCGTTCCATATTTCTTTAGCACACTGCACACAGAAAAATATGTTAGAATTACCGCACCAAGTATTTTAGGTTGACCACAAACTAAAAGTTACACAAAATAGACAAACCATACTGACTATTACACCATAAGAAAAAAGAATGTTAATGACAAGACATCAAGTGACAGTGTCAAATTTGTTACTAATTCTATATCTTAAATGAAAAATTTTCTCCATTACAAGAATGAGCTTGAAAAGTTTAATAATGAAATGTCTAAGTTGTAGCCTTTGAAAACTAATTGTTAACAAACAACTTAGATGCATTTCTTATCAGTATTTAGTTTACGAATATCATTATAGTGGCACGTAAAAATTGTCGCTTAAAATATCATAAATGACAACTTTGGTATTATCTCTTAATATATTGCCATTAATGTCCTTTATTTTTTCAGCGGCGAGAGGTTAGTTCCTATAAATGCAAGACACATAGCATGAAACAGACTTATGGCAATTTTCTAAAAGTACATAGCAAACTTGAAAACAAAACACAATAAAAAATACAAAATATACCCCCATCATGTTTTCAAGTTATGGATGAAAGAATTTAACCCCCAATTCCCCATTGTGCAAATTTTTACTGACATTTCAAAATTACAATTTTTTTTTCTAACCTCTTTCTCTTTTCTTTTTCCTGCTCATACAACAGGATAAAATCAGATTTACATGGCTTAAACCAGTCAATATTCATCGGAATACACATCGCAGCTTCATTAAGAAAAATCCCAAGAAAATTTGTAATCACTAAATAAAACAAGAATTGAATTTCTGAAATCGAAGTATGAAGTTCTAGAATCAAAAAATAAGAAATTCATACCTTTTATTTCTTTCAAATCGTCCGTCTCCGTGTAAGCGCGCGTGATTGAGGGAGAGACTTACTTGAGTCTCTCTGTGAATTCAAATACTTCAGGCGCAACACTTTGGTTTCTTTCGATTTATAAACGTATCGGCTGGGCTCGTTGCTCAATATGATTTTCCTCATCGGCCAGGTTTATAAAAGGCCTGACAGTGGCCCTGGATTTGCCATCATGTGCCCGTGTAGAAGTCCATTATTGCCATAACTTGAACGGAGTTTGTTGTTTGCCTTGAACAATGGCTGTCAATGGGTCAAATACAAATCAAATCACGTTAGATTTGAATTTGAATTCAATAATAATATGTCATGTTTAAATTCGACTCAAAATTTTATAAGATATTGATTATTATGATCATATCTTAATTCATATAAAAATCAAATATACAAAAAAAATTCAAATCCGAATATTCCCAAAAATAATATATTTATTATTTTTCTAAAAAATTAGTAGAATCTAAATCCAAAATATTTATCCTTAAAAAAATATACACAACATATTATCGAATAAATTTTCAAGCCTATTTATCGTATACAAGCAATAATAGAATGCAAATTAATCATATTCATTTATCATATCATTATATTTTAGTTTCTACTGCTAATAGTAGTACTTATTTGACATTATAAATACATATATACTTGATTTTTCAAGTTTAAACTTAAAGTTTTATAAGAAAAAACTCATTTCAATCAAATTAAGATTTGTATTGTATTTTTCTATATCACAACATTTAGCTCCTGCCTATTATTTTTCCTACATCATTTTTTGTTACAAAAATAGAAAAATAAGTGATGCAATTATGATGTAAATAACCTCTCAATCTAACATTTTATATAAAAATCAATTGATTTGATATATTGCATAGGAGCTCATTACTATTTTCATCCAAAAATTCATTTTGATGTTGCTATAGAACCCTACGTATATATATATATATATGTATAATACTATATATACATGTAATACTATATGTATTTGAATTCGAATTATTAATGGATCAAATCGAGTCAAATCTATATTTGCTCCATTTATTTCGAATTACAATTTTTTTAATCAAATCTTATATGTCGAATCTTTTATCGGTTAAAAATCATAAATTATCGGATCAAATTCGGATTTAAATCTATCCATTGACAGCCTTACCTTGAACTATAACACGAATATGAGTTTTATTATGAAAATAAAATTTTTGCTCGAAAAAGAAATTATATATTGTTGCATGTGATTTTGAAAAGTTCTTGGGATGGTGAGATTAGAAAAGAGGTTAGTGTTTGGATGATATGCAAAAATGAAAAAGCACCAATAAAATAGTAAACTTGTGTCTTATTGAATTGCTTTGATGGTTTATAGTCAGAATATAAAAAATGAATAGCCAACCCTCTTATTGAATTACATCATTGTTTTTATACCTGATAGAATCTCACTTTCTTTATATAACTCCCCCATATTCCTGATATCTAGCCCACTAATATATATGATCCTTTACGAAATTACATGAACCTGCCACGTATGCACTGCTATGTAACCATTTTCTATAATCTCTGAGTCCTTATTCTTGCGCTCAAATGCTTTGTTGATCAAGCTCACTCAGGATCAGATACAGGATAAGCTTGGTCTTCTACTCTCTCTCTGCCACTCGATTCCTCCCAGCGTGCCTCAACCATTCCTTGAATAGCTCTTCCTAGCCATCGTAGCTCAGCTCGATCTTGCCTTCCGCCATCTTAGCTCAGCTCGGCCATCGATACTCTTATCTATTAAGTTCACTGAGTGTTAAAGATCTTTGGGACGACATCATCACTCCCCCCCCCCACCCCCCAATGTGATCCCATAGGGTTGGCTATTCATTTTTTGCATTCTGACTATAAGCCATCAAAACAATTCAATAAGACACAAGTTCACTATTTTATTGGTGCTTTCTCGTTTTTGCATCAAATGAGATATGCAAGATTGAACGGGTAGAGATACCATTGGTCCAACATACAATATAAGGAGAACACATTAGGTTTACAGAGAGGACTTTCAATAAAACAATCTGATACTTAAATCAAGTTAAGCAAATAAATAAAACGCAAGTAGAGGATAACTTGAGCTAAAAAAGGTGTACTGTAGCATTTAAGAGAACAAGTATTTATAAATTTTGTAAATCATGTGATTGAAATGATAATTTGCCACAAGAAGAAGAGAGGGCCCCACAAGCTTGTTGGGGTAATTTAGGTCATTTGTTGTAGTATGTGTGGCCACTCAATGGGTTATCAGTTGTTTGATGGCATTAAATGCAAATGAAATAGTTGTTCGACAGTATTAAATGCGAATAAGATGGTTGATATTAGACTTGAAAAATATTAAATATAGTCGTCCATTTGTCAGGAAAACGGAGATCAGACCTTAGGAGTTGAGTAAACATAAGGCTTTCTTTGCCCTTAAATGTTCTAGGGCTAGGTTGATTATTATTATTATTATTAGAGCATGATTGATTGACCTGAAGACGGTGGATGTTTTGGTAGAATCAGGTGGACTAAGGGCTATTAGCGAAATGTCAGGATTGCAAGAACGTTAAGGCGCTTCATTCCTATGGTTGACCTGTGAGTGATCGACATAGCCACGCAGGAGCGGGAGGCATGGATGTGGACGCTCTCGGAGGGTCCTCAATTAATGTTGCGACTCGAGCATCATGATTCATGCCAACGAAGCCGCGTTACCATGGTGCAGGAGCGGTCCATCTGCTCACTCCCATGCCAGATCTAATGAAAGAAAACTTTTGAATGGGGGATGAATATGAAGAACAAGTACAGCATATTTGGTGTCGAAAATAATAACAGAATAAATTATGATGGCTAAATTTCGTAGATCAATAGTTATGTTTTGTTTAAATAATCAAATTTCAATCGTAAAAGGTTTATGATATTCCTTATATTTATATTTTTTTTTTTATCTGCAATACTTACACATATACTAAGGATTTATTAGGATTTTATTCCAAGCCTCATATGCATAAATGTGGAGGCAATTCCACTCTATTAATTGACTACTCAACTCTTCTATATTGGAAAATGAAATAAAAAATTTTAATTTTTGAGGCAAGCTTAAAACTTTATAAAACATGAATCAATTTTATTATTTTTAGGAGGATATTTTATATTTTAATACTATATATTACATAGAGAGATAATAGTGCAACTGCTCCCTGCCCATCTTGAGTCTCGACGTCATATTGTCTTTATATATACATATATATATATATATATATTTCATTTCATAAATACATTTTTTTTCTTAAAAAAAATATTGATTTTCCAACTATTTTCATTTTATGAATACGCGTAAATTATAATTTACAATTTCATACTTTATTTAAAAATATCTTATATACTTAATGTTTACTATTAAAAATAAAACATCCATTTGAACAGAAAAATTATTTACCCTATACGTGCTACAACGCATGCAATACATATATCATTTTTGGGTAGAAATTGAGCTGGGCTAATGGAAATATAATCTTCCCATCCAGCTTCTTATGCTAACACCTTACAATACATTGGAATGCTAGTAAAATATCAAAAAATGTTTGGTAAATTTGTTAAAAAATAACTTATAAACTTCTCAAATAAAATGTTTGGAACTTATAAATTCAATTTAAAAAAAATAAAGAATTCTTAATTTATTTTTAAAATTTTAATAAATTTTCTTAATTTTTATTTTACCAATTACCAAATTACCATTACTAATATCATATAAACTTCTAAATCTTATTCTATCTAAACAGTTAAAAACTTATTTTTTTCAAAAAATACATCTTATGAATTCCAAAAATATTTTATTATTAAATGTAAGAACTAATCAAATCTTTCAGTGACTTTAAC